>NW_019289731.1:0-13877 GCF_000500325.1 Leptinotarsa decemlineata
TTCAAGGTTAGGTGACGTCATTCAAGGTCGTGTGACGTCTCAAGGTCAAAAGGGGTGGGGGGAGGCGTTCAGTCGGCATTAGCACCCTACTAATGTGATTAGGGACAATTGTTTAATTTCGATGAAACTATAATTGATTCTGGATTGTGTAGATCCGTAATGGCGATACGAGATATACATATAAATCGGCCAGTGTTTCATTATTCCAATTACGTAGAATTGATTTCATCTGCGTGGGAAACATATGAAGAACACCAATATGTTTATTCTTCACACTGTGTGTTGAACTATAGTCTATTTCAAAAGAGTGTAGAGTAATAAATCATGAAGTGTCATAAAATTTGCCTGAATTTCGTTGTCGTCCATGGGCGTAGGCAAATCTTAGGATTATTAAACTTAATAATTAAAGTAAATTAAAAATTACAGACATAGATAATAATAAAAGGCCATTTTTGGGAAGTAATTTGGTAAGTACCTACATGTATTTAGGTAAGTAAAATTTCTTAAAAAAAGATTAAGATTAATTTTAGTGGTTCTTGTAAACTTATTTAATATGCAATTTGGGTACATATACTTGAGCATGATTTCTCAAAAAAGGGTTAACACTTAGTTCCGAGGTGCCATGTCATTATAATAATCCCTTTTTGACCCTGCCCACCAATCATGCAATACCTATTAAACNATTTCCTTTAATATAATTTTTATGAATGCATATTCTTTTGGCAATTATCCCACTAGCGCGCCTCTGGCTCAGTATTTATCCGTCGATAACAATGGACAAATCCCTTAAAACAGGGTGATACCTACCTGCTCTTTATGAAACGACATAATTTTGCAATGCGGACTAGGGAAGTGACAGAATTTATTGACGGATCACCCTGTAGCGCTTTTGAATACTTAATGAGATTTTATTACTCTACACTCTTTTGAAATAGACTATAACTATAATGAATTTTTAAGAATAGTATAATTTCTGTTCCAATTAGAGATCTATACTTCTTTATCCTTAAACATTTTTTTATAAGAAGATGGACTGTGAATATAGACATGATTTGAAAAGAGTGATGAGCGTTTTCGATAGAGTAGATATTTTCATTAAGTATAAATTCTTTCGTAAATCCACTAGTAGGGGAAAACCCCTCTTGCCAACTCGATCGGGGAACACACTGTGAAACGGAGACAAAACTCTTTGCATGGACTGAAGAGAGTTCTTTTATTTATCCACCCGTGACTATTAAAACCCGACCCAGCCGTAGTGCTTGGCAGAGAGTGACCAGTTCACTAATTGAGATAATTAGAGAAACGTGTCGATCGAGCCCTCCATTTCAGTTGACAACTTCACATGTGCTACAAATTTACGATGTTGATAGCTTCAATAAATCCTCTCTATACATTTCAGTTAACAAATGTAATATAATGCTCTGCATACCGTAAAACAGCAATTGGAAATGTTTTGATGGTAATGTTCTCTGATAATTGTACACAATTCACTTCACACGCCTGGTAACAATGTAATATTCGCTTGAATTCACCATCACGCTGTTTGATATTGTTGACGTTTATTGCGTCATGAAGGTGATATTCAATTGGAATATTTATAATAAATATTAAGCTGTGGAATTGGTACGATGCCCTCGGATTTCTAGGAGAAAGTGTAGCAGAATGATATGTTATTCTTTCCGAATTGTGAATAATCTAACCCAAGATAAGAGAGAAGCTAGACCTACGTCACCTCAGCAAAGCTATAAGTTTCAGAATAAATAGTGTAATTGAAAAATGAAAGTGAATATCTGTGAATGAAGGTCCCCTTCACAGATACCTAGGAATCTAGTTTTTCGTATAAATATGCGCGAACCTTTGAAATTGTGAACTTTGTAAATATTTTAGAACATATAGATTATTTTTCACTTCACCAGATAGGCCACCAGATCACAACCTTTGGTATCGATATTTTATGTCGGGGTTTGGCAAAAATCAACCAATCTGTATCTGTAGATTAGGGAGAGTGAGTGTAGGCCCACAGCACTTAGACCACATATGACACTTTGTACATCCTCCCGAGAAATTATGTTCCTAGCTCATCGTCCATCATATCCAGGAAAAGGTGGACAGGTTACTAGGAGATATCTCTCATATATCGGCAGGTGTAGGCCAAGACTCGCCGAACACACAATCTCTTATTAACGATAATCCGGAACACTCGTATAAGATATGCCTGATCGTTTAATCTTCCTGTTCACACATCCTGCAGAGAGGTGTATCCACTAACCCCATAATATGGAGGTTTCCTTAGTTGACAGTGGCCAGTCAGAAATTCTACCGTAGGTTTTTCCTGGTCAAAGTCATATATTTCTTCGGCGCCAGCTTCCCAAGGTCGCCCAGGTTGACCCTGGCAAGACTGCATCCTTCGACTCCATCCCATCTCTTGAGGGATTGAGCATGGGTGTGACGTTCAGCTATTTCCGCAATTGTCGAAGTCATCAGGCCGAAGTCATCAGGTCCTGAAATTCTTAGACCAGCTGCTTCCTTGGCTGAAGAGTCAGCAATGCGAATACTCCTGTCGTGCCCTTTAACCCACATCAGGGTTCGACTAAATCTTGGTGACACTCTAGTACTAGCGTCTAGAATACTGAACTAGACGCCTTTCTGAAACACATCAACAGCGTGAGACCTTCCATCAATTTCACAATGGAGAAGGGAATCCACAACGAATTGCCATTCATAGACGTTTTGGTGAAGAGGACCGACACTAAGTGGGAAACATCTGTATACCGAAAACCCACTCATACGGGACAGTATCTGAACCACGAATCCAACCACCATCAATCGACTAAAAGAGGAATCATCAAGACTCTATTAGACCGTGCTTTTGGGCTCTGTAATACAAAGGAAGGTCTCGAGAAGGAACTAGACATCATCAAAAATGATCTTGAACGGAATTGCTACTCCAAAGCAATGGTAGAAAAGACTTTGGCTAGAAGACAGCAGGAGCCTCGCAAGGAAGAGAAGCCGTCACAACCAGTGCTTGCACTTCCCTATATCAGAGGAGTATCGGAGAAGATAAGAAGAATTGATTCCAAGTACAACATCAGAACCTGCTTCAGAACCGGTAACACTATCCGTAGCAGCCTCACGAAAACCAGGCCACCAAATGCGGACTGCGATTCCAAGAATTGCATTTACCGGATACCCTGTGAGTGCGGAAAATCCTATATTGGTGAAACTAAGAGGCCATTGAATGTTCGCATTGCCGAACACAAGAAACACACACAGCAAGGGGAAACCAGCAAATCAGAAATAGCAGACCATGTTTGGACCCATCAACACAACATTGAGTGTTCCCAAGCTGAGATCTTGCACAGAGAGGAACATTGGTATTCAGCCAAGCCACCGTAGAAAAACGCAACATATGGAAACCCATCATCAAGCGAAAAATGGCCAACTCCCGCCGAAACGGTCATCTCCCACGGAACTAGTGAAGCGGAAAATGGAAAGCGGGGATAAGTGAAAGTACTCGAACGACCTATAAATAGTCATCTCTCAGAGGAATCAGTCCAGTCATCACACGAAGACGATTGTAGATACTAACAATCGAAACGTCGTGAACTAACGTGACTTGGAATCTCTCCACTTTTTATTTTTATTTATTTTTTTTCATTTCTTCATTTTTATTTATTCAATTGTTCTATTTTTACTTGTATTTTATTTCACTATCATTTCATTTCAGGTTTATTTTGGTTAATATAATTGTTAATTTCAGCTATTCATTTTCAGTTCTTCTTTTTCAGTTGTTTCAGGGATTTCAAATCATTTTATATAGTGGACAATGGAAGTCCGAACTAGTGAAATTCATAGTAGAAGTACATCAATAAAGGGAACTGTGAAGTACAGTTTGTCAAATCTAGAAAAAGACTTGAGAATTCCCTTTCTCTTTCTTTCGCTTTCATAGTCTTCTGACGAACGCATATCCAGTGGGCGGGGCCATAACAAAATTCAGAAAGCTCTTCCTACAGTTGACATGCTGTAGTAACGAGTATTTCCGATAGAAGTAATTTTCATATTTTCCTCGGCAAAAAACAGGTTATTCCCATGAAGAACTAACCTTCAACAAGTTATAACTCTGTTTTCATTAGGTTAACAGGCACCATTCTTCGAATTATTTGTGAAAAAACGTCTGAATACGTGAGTTTATTGGAATGAAAATTGAACACAATCACTGTCAAATAACTCGAGAACTGTTGACTTTTCAAAAAAAAAACATTACTGAAGTTGCTTTAAATCAATCATTGTATCTATTCCTTGACTTATTTTCAATAAATATTTCTCATCCCCGAGAAGGGATGGCATCCACCCTCAGAGTGAACAAAACCGCCGGTACAACTTTGAAGTAGAGTGTCGTGAAGTATCTGAATTGGAATTTTCATGAACATCGGTTCTATTTACAACATCATTGACTGGACTACATGTAAGAAGATTTTTTCAATAAATAATTTCGGCATTCCCATTGAATAATAATATTCAATATTTCTAAATTAAGTTTCGAATATTCACCAGTCAACTGCGTCACAAACAAAAAACAGAAACGAATTGAAGTTGCATGTATTCAAATAAACAGCCGTGCAATTGTTGAGTTTATCTGAATTTTCCGACCCGCAAGCATCGAGGTAATTAAAAGCAGTTTTTATCCTGAAAATGTCACACAATTTTATTATTCCTGTGGTAAAGCATCCTATAATGTCACGCACCATTACGGGTGACTCATGGAATTGGAATAAATTCAAATTAAAATCCTGCAGTGTGGAGACGTCAAGTCTGAAGACAGCAGACCGTGAAGAGGGAGACAAGGTTAGCGAATATCACGAGATCCGTTTGTTCGTGTTTGAAAGAGTTTTCTGGTTTCTCTAAAATGTTTTCGTAGCCAATAAAAAAAACCTGATGAATTGGTGTTTGTTGCATTTGGTTTATACCTCTCCACATTGAATGAAATATTGCAGAAATGTATGTGTGATTTCTTGTAGAGATCATCTAAAAGAATATTTGAGTTTTCATTCCACAAACTGAAAAGCACGACCTAATGCCTAAGTCACACCATAAACACACAAAATTCTAAGAACAGTTTTCAAAATCCATGGTGTCAAAGCTGTAAGTTTAGGTCCAACATAATAATGATGATAATATAATATTAATAATAATAAATGATTTTATCGAAAGGTTACTCAGTACAAGAGACCCTAATCTCACATAAAAAATGTCAAAATACAACATATGCACATGATGAATCAGAACAGAAATTGCTTTTCCATCCAACCAGCAACAGCTAACTCATATTTATACAATATATTTTGCAGCCAAACTTGAAGAATAATTCAGTTGAGAAAGACGGAGAGTTTTGAGCTGTTGGACTTAATAATAACCGTGTGTAATATGTTGGCTCACCAGCTGAACTACAGTGTTATGGATTACCAGACCTGATAAATATGGTTTTTTTTCCTCCATATATGGTTTTCTCTCGTATACCTTTACCATCAACGCTGGTATTAACCAAAGGTCCATATTGCCTCCAACCCGTTTTCTATAAAATCTTTTGGGGTTGAAAGAAAAATCCAATATATTGCGTTCTGTATCTGTAGAGTAGGGAGGGTGAGTGTAGACTCACAGCACTTAGGCCACATGTAACCCATTTTACATTCTCCCGAGGAGTTTGGCAACCTTGAGGTATCTCACGGTGGCCTCCGTGAAGGTTTTGGAAGGAGCAACGATGTTAATGTCGTTGCGCAGCTTCTTCAACCTTCTTGGGGTTCCCTCCGTGGAGGTGCATAAGTGAGGGAGCTTTCCTGCAGGGCGGAGCTCTTGGCGCCCGCCGCAGGAAGTGCCCTTGCTGTTGGAGGTGATCTGCTATGTCCAGCCTCATTCCAAACGGTAGATTGGGGTGGACATTTCTATTCATCCTCAGCCACCGCCTTAGATTGAAGATTGAGATGAGCACTTCTGTCCAGCCTCGGGATTGGTTTTTGTTGTTTCTGTTGTTTCATTCATGTGTGTTCCCACTAGTAGCAAGGAAAGAGTTGGTCACCTCTGGCAGAGCCCCGCTTTACCAGAAGTAGGGTGATTACGATGAGGTTTCGCCCAGTTCCCCAAAGGGATCGTTCGTGACCGCATATCACCCTGCGGCCATTCAGCTGTCGGCACGATTCCTTACACCTTAGCTTGGGTAGATTGGTCCACGGGTGCATGTTTTGCAAATGCTTTTAGGGGGTTTTAGTTCTCCTCACCCTACTTATTTCTACTACTGACCAGGAGTCCGGCGACCCCATCCGTAAGGCTACATTGGCTTCCTGGGGAGGCGCCAGATAGGTAGCACAACCCGCGGGAATATATTGCATTGTTACTAATAGACATCTGGAAGGAATTTCTACGAGTAGTATATCTCAGCATATCTCACGTTACTGGAACAGCAAAGTTAGTTCCAGAAGTTGCACGTTAGAAGGTAAGACCTCGTCAGTTCTTAGCTAGCACAAATTTCCAATTCTGAAGCTGCTAAATTCTATACAGAAAGAGATACAATCGAAGTGGAACCTCGAAGGAAGATTGGAATAATTTCATGATAAGTGTCTGAATAAGTATGATTAGGTCCTATCAGAGCGTTATTTTCCAGAAGTATGCAATAAATACCCCAAAATGTACATTTTTAAGAAATTATTTCAATTGGTTGTCAGCGTTCCTGGTGGTATAAATTTCCCAGTTTGATACTACAGCAAAAGTTCAGTATTAATGAAGATTGTTAGAGAATATCAAGAGATAATTAAGATATATATACAGATTCCGAAACTTGTAAATTTCGAATCATGTTACATAATCATTGAATAAAAGAATGTTATTTATTATTACTGCGTCAATTTCTGGTAGGAACCGGTATCAAGAAAAGCAGGAGAGAGAAGCAAAGAACGAGGTGATGAGCATTTCATCCCTTACATGTGAAAGGTTATGTCATAAACATGAAGGAAATTTAATACAACGATTTTAACGACAGTTTTGGTATTTTGTACATATTAATGGTATTAAATTGTTAAATATATAGGTTAGTAAGAAATCATCAATATCATGAAAGAAGAGAACCGGATCGAAACATATATCTCTTCAGATTTTTCTTGAAACTGAGAGGTGGTAGTGATTTCAATTCGATGGGTAGCTGATTATACAGGGTTTAACATAAGTAGGTACGTTGAAAGATTCAAATGACGTATTCCTGTGACAATAAAAAAAAGTGAATATAATCTTGTGTACGGAAATGCTTCGTTTCGATGTATCTGATACTTCAGAGAGATTTTATGGTGATCCTTTTTTTGAATGAACTCTTTTGATTATTGGTTATTTCATCTCAAAACTGTTTCGCTGTGTGAACTGTGTTAATTATTTCAATAGTGTTTGTAGATGGACATATTCGACATTCAGAATCTCTATACCTAATCATAGAACACAAATGTGGAAACTGGATTGGACTGTAATTCACTGGACTTCAATCGCACAAAAGATTAAACGTAAATGGAGTTGAGCCACTATCAGGAGCTGTGTCGATTCACCTGATTTCCTGATAATAATGTGTAATACCTGTAGATACAGAGTTTTTTTTTGAAAAATAAAATTTTTATGAAGTTGCCTTTGACAGGGTCAAAAGTAAATAAATTTTGTATCAAATGTAAATGAATTGCTTTGTGGAAAAGCCCATATTAAATATCACTAGAAAATGTATCTAGAATCGAAAGTATTGTCGATATTCACATGTTTTTTTAAACTTGTTTTGAATTTCATTTTGAAATAGTGTTGCGAAGTTCATCGAAACTGGCAAAATCAATATTTTGCTATGTAGCTGAAATTGATCATAAGATCTAAAAATGGCCGCAAATAACTTGTTCGATATTTTACTTTTTGTAACATGAAATTCAAAAATAATGCTCGTCACGTGAATAGTTCGTAGTATCGATCGCATCTATACCATTTTCTATGTTTTGTTTATTTTTCATCTCGATTGCAACAGATATTGATGCCTGAAATGAATTCCAAATTCCATATAATGCAAATTGCAATGGTGACACTGTCTAATTAAAAGAGTGAATAATTGTTAACCTTCAACCATTTGCGAATTCGATACTTGTAGAAAAATTATATGGAAGAAAACAGCTTCATTCTTCCAATTTGACAGGATTATAACGAAAATAATAATTATATAAAATATTTTTTTAAATATTGCAGAAAACCTAATTTGTCTATGAATATCGAAAAATCAGTCAATTATACAGTGTGACACACTTAAGATTAAGACAAACCCGTATCTTAGTCATTTTTGAAATCAAATATTTGAGTTTTCGTACAGGCATAGACCTTCATGAGCCACACTTTTCGCAATACATAGTCCGAGTGACAGCTTCAAAGATAGCCTACTGCGTTCCTGTGAAAAGGGCAAGTTTTAGATATTTTGCTTCGCGTTGGAGACACCGCAATAAGTTATTTGAAAAATGAATTTGCTTGAAAATCGATTTTGACCCCACATACCAAATTTCAACACAAAATTCACATTTTGATTTTTTTTGTAATTTTCATATTTAAGTCCGACTTTCAATTAATGGTTCTAAATGAGAAGATACGAAAATAATGAATTCATTATAATGTGGAAATTAGGATAAAAAACCTAATATTCATTATGAAACATTTCAAATTCCGATTATTATAGTTACTAAGAAGCCACAGATACATCGATTGGAATTGGACAGTTAATAAGGTTATTCCAACAGGAAATGAAATTAACACTGATATTGAAAGTCACTTACAATTATCATTTTCAAATTATTTAATTGATATTGACTATTTTTCATTTCTGTAGCTTCTTATTCGAAACCATCAATTGAAAATCGGACTTGAATATGAAAATTACCAAATAAGTCGAATTTCGAATTTTGGATTGAAATTCTGTGTGTACGGTAAATCGATTTCTAAACATTTTCTTCAAATAACTTTTATCGGTATCTCCAACGCGAAGCAAAATATCGTGGGATCACCGTAGGCTGGATTTAAGGCTGTCACTAGGGCTGAGTATTGCAAAAAGTGCGGCCCATGAAGGTCTATCTGTACCAAGAATCAAACATATATCTGCTTTCAGAAATGACTAAAATACAGAGGTGTCATACCGTATTACCGGATATCAATATTGACATATAAAAAGAAACAAAGGAAACGAAAAACTATCTTAAAATAATAAGTGAACATGGCTTCAGGTCAGCAATTAATATTCCCACTAGGGTACAAAACAATTCACACACATGACTCGACCCTATATTTGTCCATAAAAATAATTATGATACCGTACTAACTCTTGTTATTCCCACATCTTTAACAGACCATCATACTACGTTGTTACAACTCATTCTCAATACCAAAATAAAAAAAAATAATACCAATCATAATTTCAAATATATCGAACACATTGATAACAAACAACTACTGAGAAATATTCAATCCGCCACCCTGAATGGCATCCTTCTGGGATCATATCTTGATAACAAAACAAACAAAATAATAAATATAATACAAAAAGCAATACAACAATCTACTATTTACTCAAGGATAAAACATAATAAAAAGAAAAGAATAGATTACTTCCTCGCTAGTCAAGTTTGTTAAGAGAAAAAATAATTTGTATGCTAAATTTAAAAAAAAAATCCTAACAATGATTTGAAAAAAAAATATTTGGACTGTTAAAATGCAACAGAAAAATTGATAAAGAATGCCCAAAAAATTGTAACAATAAAAAGGTGGAAAAAGAAAAAATTCATCGTTAAAGTTATGGAATCTAGTTAATAACGTTGTTTTTAGAACTGAAAAGAGTAAGATTCAAAGTATCAAAAAAGATAACCAATTAATCAGTGATGAAGTGCAAATGGCAAATATATTTAATAAGATTTTGTCGATGTTGGTGATAATTCAGCCAGTAAAATAATTGTAGAGAAGATAGAACTGTGAGTTACCACTCGTTGTTTCTGTATCCAGCAAATGAAAGTGATGTAAAAAATATTATTAAATACGACCTGAAACCCAAAAATGCCCCGGATTATGATAAGATTAGTGCTGAAACGCTGAAAATAATAGTGGATTATACAGGGTGTCCCACATTTTATGTGACAGGCAATATCTGGTTTGTTGAAGGAGATACACAAAAATGTTTCATACAAAAGTTTCAGGAGTTCATGAGAGCTATATTTTGATATAATTTTCAAATATAATTTTCATAGAGAAGGTTTTTAGGCTATCAATTTTTCTGTAACTCACCATCTACTATATAAAAATGGATGTTTGTTGGTTGGTTGGTTGGTAAGTGATGAACTTCTACATCGCTCAACCGATCGTGATGAAACTTGACATGTGTAAGTAACTTTTCATAAAGAAGGTTTTTAGGCTATCAATTTTTCTGTAACTCGCCACTAGATGGCGCTGTAGAACAAGTTTTTGAAATCACTGTTCTATAACGCTGTGCACGTCTAAGTTCGTTGATTCTGATTCTGTCAAAACATTGGAACAGCAGCGATACAGCAACATAGTACTAGTATCTTTATACCTTGTAGTCACGTGACCAATGTTCCGAAAGCACGAAATCCATTGAAGAAGGAACTATTGTAGTTCTCATGAAGGATAATGTCCCTCCCTTACGTTGACCCCTTGAAGTAACCGAAAAAATTTACCCAAGTAATGATGGTGAAATTAGAGTAGTCACCATTCGAACTCACTTTGGAACATACCGCCGCCCTGTGCGCAAAGTTTGCCTGCTTTCAACTCAATAATAATATTTCTATTAAATTTATGTTGCATAGTCCATAGTTTTTGTTGTTATTGTCTCAAACTTCAACTTTTTTTATTTTTTAAAGTTTTTTTTCTATCAAATTCAAACGAATGCCTCATGGTTGTGTTGAACAAGATTTACCCGTTGAATCAAAGAACAAGGCAATTGGTATGAAAAGTTTGTTTGTAAAAAGTAGTAAAACAAATATATTTCGCAATTGCACAACCACAATCTTTTCTTTTTCAACCATACTACAGGTTGTTTCTTTTCAAGAAATAAAATGTTACAAAAAATATAGTAGTACAAGTGAGTAGAATAAGTGTGTAATGACCATATAAATAAAATACAATCCTCAATACATCAAATATTTCTGGCATAATTATTCAACCTATATTCATATTAGAAACAATTATGTCAGAAGTGCTCCATTCCATCTGGATTCACTCTCTTGACGTGAGGATTCTCTGAAATACCCGAAGTTTAACAGTCCGTAAGGTTCTCGTCCGTAAATAATCCTTGGGAGTAAAAGTAGAAACGGCCTACTTCATTTCCCGACATCTTAATCTCGGTGTTATCTGCCGATCTCAACTGGTCGGCACCTGTAATCTTTACTTACGCCGTGTCGACTCACATAAGTTGATTGAGAATGGTTTCAAGGAACGTACGAGAATTAAAAATAAAGAACAATTTAAGTAGTGCAAGTAGCATCATACAAGAGATGTCATCAATCGAATATGAAGAAATTTTTAATTAGTCTCACGTAATTTTGTTCGCATATCATGAATCTGAAGTCAGATTCTGGTCTATAGAACATATTTAGGGAATTGATTTTGATTGAAAAAAAATATGTTTTTTTCCGTAAACCAGCTGTCGCACCCCTACGAACGACAACCCTCAGAAGTCGAAAAGTGTGAGATAAGGACTAACGATGTCTCACCTTTCAACGTGTGATTCCTAACACGGATTGGACGATATCAAGTGAAAATCGAGAGTTCAGCCTGAGGCTTGAACCATCGACCCACACATCGGCCGATTGACTGAGTGAACAAAGCACCCACGTCGAACCGCCCGGATACCAACCGATCATCATCAGATATAATGAAAAGACTGATAACAGAAGAGAACATCAACATAGTATTAAATACTCGAAACTTCTTGGGTAGACACATGAAAAAATTTAAATAAAGAATGGACATAGTTAAAAAATCTGTGACAGTCCGATCCAAAAAAGGATTGTTTTGGTTGCGCAAAAGCAAAGAAGACCTGACCTCGAAACGTGACAATTTTTGTCGATCGTTCAAATCGTGTTTAAAATCTGTTTTTCCGTTAATCAGCTGTCGCCCCCATACGAACGACAACTCTCAGAAGTTGACAAACTTGTGCGAGCTGAGGACTAACGAGGTCTTACCTAACACGGTTACAGAATCATCGCATCGAATCGAACCCACGGTCTTCCGATCGTGAATCGGGCGCACTACCACCGCGGCCAATTCCACAAGTGTGACACCCACTTTTCGAGCTTTTTGATCTTTCCAATACATCAAAAACCGCATCTTTTGTGAAGGGTCAGTATCCACGGGTACTCAAATCCTCGTCCTGGATTACTGTAGTTCGACCAATTTCGGGTTCATCTTCGAGGCTTAAATCTCCGGAAAAAAAAACTCCTAGACCATTGGTGGGTTCAAATTGAATTCATAGGAAAAAATTGACCGAAAATCACATCATATAGTAATGAGCTGGAAAGAGACAAAACATTTGGGAAAAAACAACAGTTGCGAAAGAAAATGTAACAAAATAATAAATGATAGAAAATGAACACCATAACGGAATGTCTCACGTTACATTTTTCAGGCACTCCTTATTGAATCTTTCAATTCTTCAATATTTTCAAAATTTATTCTGAATACTCAATCTTTTATGAAGCCCCACAACGAAAAATCTAGAAGAGAAAGGTCCATTCCTGTTGAACCATCCGTTATTGGTAAATGTACTTTCATCACACCACAATTTTTTTTTTACAATTTTCATTATCTTGGCGAAATTTTCTAATGAGCCATCTACAAAAACCCTTTCTCCTGTTGAAGTCCGTTAAACGCAAATGATGAACTTTCCTGACTCAATAAGGCTTGAATTTATTTTTCTCCAGAATTTTCTATACAGTCGTGGTGGATATGGCCGAATTATGAGCAATCTCAGAGATACTTTAATGTTTTCAATTTTTTTATTTTTCATAAATCCTAAAATAAAATTAATGTTACTTCATCATTATTGTGAATCTTCTTTGAACTCACCTAAAACGCCAATTTCATTATCGCCACCAAATTCAGTAACCGTAAATTTTCTTTCAGAGGGTTTCTCAAAAGATCCATAATTCTGTAAAGTATTTTCGATTCGTTGAAAATATCTATAAGTAGGTTGTCTTCGTTCAGGATACAATTCCTGATACATTGCCAGAGATTTGGTAGCATTCCTCAAACATCTCGAATATATAAAAGCACATCCACTTTTTCGTCATTGGAAAAATTCATGTTTCTCCCTAAAAATCGCTCAATGATTTGTATTACCTTTATTTTGTGTGTTAAAACTAACTTGACATTCACATTCATGTATTTCATGGCTTACTTCAAAAAAAGAAATTATCGCTTACCATGTTTCTCGTGAAAATCATCTATGACTTTTTAATACAGTATTTTTATTAGTTAATTCTTGTGGATATCCTCATTTTCTGAACAGAAATTTTTGGGTAGCTACAAATTTTCAAAAGACATTCGAAAATTATGAATGGCTTGGTATTGATACAAAGATTATTGGTCTCTTTGTTTGAAGGTGATTGACAATGTTTCGTGATGAGTTTCACTAGTTCGGACTTCCATTGTCTACTATATAAAATGATTTGAAATACCTGAAACAAGTAAAAAAGAGTAATTAAAAAAGAATAGTTGAAAATAACAATTATATTAAGCAACAATAAACCTGAAATGAAATGATAGTGAAATAACCTACAAGTAAAAATATAATAATTGAATAAATAAAAATTAAAGGAATGAAA
>NW_019289731.1:14275-36940 GCF_000500325.1 Leptinotarsa decemlineata
CTGAGATATATATATATATATATATATATATGGACGAAATACCAACAACTCGACTTCATCGCGAACGCAATGCATTTTTGCGAAAATTTCACACATCATTTTCACTTGCAACACATCCAGAAAATACAAATATTCCTCAAGATGTAACTTCGAAGGAAAATCATCTTATTAGTATTCATCTTGTGCATATAGTAAATATGTCTACCAAATGGGGCGACCAATCCATCTTGCATAAAAATCACATCAACAGGTACTTATCTTGAAGAATGAAAGATTGGGGCAATTCATAATGTCTCTGGGCCGTACATCCATCAGAATTATTCTCAGTTTTTTTTGTCTGAGTATCTTTGTCAGCAGCGTGCTGGTATATGTAAGTGAAAATTACAAACTGATTTATTTTAACTGTTTTCAACGTATTTTTGTAATGTTCAAGTTCTGTGTACTTCAACATGAATATTAAAAAAAATTATTACAGTTCATTTGGAAAAAATTATAGGTTTAACATAGGTTTAGAATATATTACTGAAATTTTTTCCCAACACCAAATCGTTATTTTCAACACGATTAATCTTCCTCTTTGAAGATGATCACTTGGTGATCGAAACACGTGTCGAGGTGTTGAAAATAACGATTTGGTGAGGAAATCTAGTTTAATCTTCCTCTTTGAAGATGATCACTTGGTGATCGAAACACGTGTCGAGGTGTTGAAAAAAACGATTTGGTATTTGGAAAAAACTCCAGTAATATTCATTACTACACCAAAGGTTCCAAACAGTGCATCATATAGGTTTTGATGAAAAAAGGGCATATAATAACGGAAAAATCCGTCAGTATTGATATACTGAATAAATATCGAATTCAAAAAGCATATACTTGTCTTGGAGTAATTCACAATATTAATATTTGAATTGAATGCGGTATACACATGTATATGAGTGATTTTATTCGGATTGCATGTTCATAAAATGGTTGAGATAGGAAACACTTTTGAAAACTGTAATAACTATCTGAAATAAATAATCGATAATTGTTCATGTTCGGTGAGCAAATATTTTAGATTGACCTAAAATACGGCATTTAACTTTTTTTTGAACAAATTGAGGGAGTCGACCATTTTTAGTTCAATAAGTACTACATTGAATACTTTTGGTTTTAGATAGTATGAAGACCGTACGGAAACTGTTTTTATAACAAACGGTTCAAGAAGGGGACGACAAATTGATTATTATTGATGTCCGCTTTTTTCTGTTTTTTTTTTCATAAATTATTTTCGAGATCCATTATTATGTCACCTCCAGACTATTGATATGAATACTGGTATTATAGCCCCGCCCCCCCACCAGCGATCAAACCATATCAAAGTTGAAACTCTACCAGTGCAAAGCATAGTTTCTTCAAACTTTTTATTCCAAGACATTTCTTAACATATTTGAACTTCGCACAAAACTTCGCAATACTTTTGATAGTTTTTTTGTGTGAAAGTCCCATTTCATGTTCCCGTCTAGAAAAACCCCTAGATACTTAATGTTGTCTACTATAGGGATGGTGAAAATATTATAATTTTCGATAATATATGATGGAATTGGCAGGTTCCTAATGAAAATTCATAACGTATTCCAAAAACAGTTTATTGTGAGATTTTCCGGGGTGTATTTACTAAAGACACACCCGAAGGAGCCATTGTACGGCTAAACACGTGTTTCATTTTTGTTAAACTATTCAGTGAAAATCTGAAAATGAAGTATTTTTTGAATATTTTCGGTGAGTTTGATATTATTTGTTTCGATCGGTTGACTGTACATGGTTGAAATTTTTTCTAATCAAAATCAATTATGAGAGATGTTTAATCAGAGCAGCATTCCTATTTTAAAAAATATTTTTCAACTTTGTTGATTAAATGACTCCATGAACCTTCAGAATAGAAGATTGCCGTATCATCCGCAAAACCATTGCTGTGACCTTTGGTATCGTTATCATTCAAATATATATTGAACAATATGGGTGTCGAAATTCAACATTCTATTCATTCAATTCAAGTCTATTGTCTCGAAGTCACTAAGATGGTCGCTTATCTTCACACATTACTTTCTATTTTTTGAATATCTTTTAATTAGTTCTGCGATTTGACCAGTCAAACCAACTCTATAGATTCAATTAGTTTTTGAGGGCATATGCTATCGAATGCTTAAGCTAGATCCACAAATATGCACAAACATGAATGAATTTTCTCAAGTGTTTTTCAGATTTTCGTGGTTAATGCATCAATTGCATCATCTGTGGATCTAGCTCTTCGAAATCCATAATGTATAGGCGAAAGAATCTGAAAAAACACTTCGGCAAATTGGGCAAATTTTGGTTGGTTACCTCGTTCACAGGTGGATGGAGCGATGACAAACCTATTGTTTGTTATCTGCTTCAGCCTAGTTAGAGGAATGATACTCTGAAAGAATTCGCCCTTGGTGGTATTAGCCAGGAGAGTAGTTGTTTCCTGATAGGTGTCAGTCCTTTAACCTACAGTGTAGGGATTTGAGACTGGTCTGAATTTGATTAATAACCAGTCTTCAAGTATACCCACTGACTATATGTGGAAAGAATTTTATATTTTTTTGAGGAATTTTGATATTCTCGCTTTGATTATGGACTTCAGTATCTTTCCGAGATTAGATGTAGGAAATATTTGCCTATTATTATTACAGTTTAGTTTGACAACGCTTCTATATATTGGTTTGATCAAGGATTTGGCCAATAGCAAACCATAACAAAAACCGATACCATACTTGAAAATGATAATTAACAAATAGCACTGGTGTCATTTGAAATGTAGAAAATATTTATTTGAGTTTTGATAATGAAAGTATAATACTCGAGTTTGAAGTCCTTCTAGAAATAACCATTTCTTAAACTCCATTTGGCTCTCCTACTAGTGATGTCGTAACTCAACTGATAACGGTCGAGGTCAGCTAATCCTGAACATGTAATATATTTACAAGTTCAGGCAATTAAGCTCCCATCGACATACGAAATATAATCGATATCTAAAGCCGCAAACTCAAACACATACATTCCTTGTTGCAGTGAACGTAAACCCATAATGAAACTGCTTCCATTGTCTAATGTTTAACAAAGGTGTTTATCATTTCTGTTTGCTCTCATACAATAGTGGATATAGGCAACCCTGAGATAACCAATAATGGAGTCTAGGTCTCAGGTAGAGCCAATATTGCACTCGCATTACATAAGTTCATACAGAATTTCTAACGAAGATTGTTGATTAAGGAAAGTCATTTAAAATGGAAACTGAACGGAATATGGAATCCTTTATATTTTCGAAGTTCTACAGTTGATTTTCTCCAGGAGGTAATTGATAGACTTGCAACATTCCATTGGCAGATTATTTCAAAAGATTTTTTGGAATTGTCGCCAAATTTGCACCATTTAAAATTGCATCGAAAACGGATGTATGATATTCCATTTTTCATTCTCTTTTCAAATTCTGCAAGACCATTTTCGTACCAGATATTTATACGGGGTGTTCCTCAATGATATGCGAATATTCAAGGGTAGAAATCTACATGGAAATTTCTCAATTATTATCATGAATAGTGTTATCAATAATTATAATAATGATAATATTATTTCCCAACCCTCGGACTCATATAAGCTAATAAGCCTAATGTAGTCTTTCTCGACCACCAGAACGATATTTGTCGTGGTTTTCAGTTCCTGGCGAGACGAATATCGTCCGAAAAAAAAGGAAAAACGGATAAAATATCTGGATTTTCTATTCGAACTCCGCAGACTCTATCCAGATCACTCTGTCGAGACGGTTGTTCTGATTATTAGAGTCCTTGGTGGAATGATGCCCTCTCTACTCTCGA
The DNA here is from genome assembly GCF_000500325.1 of Leptinotarsa decemlineata. Classification (NCBI taxonomy): domain Eukaryota; kingdom Metazoa; phylum Arthropoda; class Insecta; order Coleoptera; family Chrysomelidae; genus Leptinotarsa; species Leptinotarsa decemlineata. The sequence goes on from NW_019289731.1 coordinate 18,154, forward strand.
ATCTTATAACTATACCGGCTTGCCGCACTAAGGCAGAAATCTTAGATGTAGTTCTGATTACCGTTAATCCTGTCGTCCCTTGTTTATGCAACATGGAGTTCTGACATTGGTTTGTATCTACATTTTGGAAATGGCTTGCCTCATGCACAAGAAATACCAAGCTATAATTACTTCTGAGTCAACCTATAACACTCGCTCCTCTCACTTGATCTCGCTTCCAATTCCCTTCTCAACCTTAATTCGCAACTCTCTAATTTTTGAGGGCAAGAAAATTTTCAATCACCTTCCCCTAACCTTGCGTGTCATCAAAAGCGAAGTCAAGTTCAGAAAATCTGTAAAAACGCTCAAAGTTGGGAGGGCCTACTATACCCTGGAAGAATACTTTCAGGATTCTTTTTGCTAAGATCTCTAGCTTTGGCGGCGGTCATATAACGTATGCCTAATTCTTTATATATTCAGAGGTAGTCCTTGTAATTTCATGTACAAAATGTTTCTTTTTCCGTCATGTTTCTTTATTCATTTAATTGGCACATCGTAGTTTTGTTGTTCAATGTTATTTGGCTTAGTGGTGTACATCTTGTTGCTTTTGTATATGTAATTACGTCCGCTTATTGCAAGTGTGAATTTATGTGTATTTATGATCTCCTTGCTAACTGTATATTTGTGATGTTATCATGGTTACTGTATGCTTTGTCATGAGAATTGTTATTCTTGGACCTGTATGCTTTGTCATGAGAATTGTTATTCTTGGACAATAAAGTATATTTTGATTTGATTTGATTTGACTGAGCTTGCTCAGGGCACATGGAACCAATGATCACTTACCCCACGGAGTGGTCGTTAGATGATAATGCTGGCGCGCCCTCTCGAATGTATTGGGGCTTCGGGGAATAGGGCCTGACCAGCGCAAACTACGGTAAAAAAAATTATTGAACCCTTTTCGATCACAAGGTGATATAGTACCTATACGACAAAAATTAAAAAATCGTCACAAAAAGATATAACAAAATTGTATATAAAATTGTCACACGAACACAAAAAAAATTAAAATATAAGGACAACATAATATAAAGCCCTATCATCGACTTAGATATTCAGCAACACTGTAAACATAACCGTTAATCAGGAATTTACTTATGGTCACTTATGGAAATAATTCAACAGTTCTGGTGCTTTTGCATCACAGAAAAGCATTTCATACCCTAGATCGTCATATTATATGTAACAAATTGGCATATTATGAATTCAGCTTGGTGAGGTTTTGGAAAGCTACCGCAATAATCGAAGCAAAACCATATGTTTAGATGAAGAATACTCAAATATTTTGCTAATTGAATAGAACTGGTCGATACTTCATGAAAACCCATATTGAAACTAATTATTATTGTTTATTTTATGATTTTGACCATAAAGGGTTTTACAAAAAACCGCCACACGTATTTTTCTATACAATAGCTTCACCAAGCGTAAAATAATAAGTTACTTCTGAATCACAACTATTTTATGCTCTCTAACATATTACTTGCTTGTATGACTACTTTCTAATGAATGAATCTACATGAAAAGGTCAGTTATAAATTCATCAACTATATGAATAAATTAAATTTCTGAAAGTACCGTAATGGGCTTGTTTCATGCTGTGGAAAATGATACTGGTTTGCTTATAGACTGATTGAGTTAGGGGTATAATATACTTATCAAGCCTATTCGGTTCCAAAATCTCTTCATATTTGCAGAAAAAAGAATAATTCGAAAAGCAAGAATTTAATTTGGCCGCGTGTCTGTTGACCAATAAAATTGATCGTGTCTGGAGCGAAGTTGCCATGTGTATTGGTTTTCAATATCCAATCACAGATCTGATGATCCAATTTGACAGACGCCATTTTTGTTGTTATTGTTGTCAACTCGGTGTGAATACAACTGTAACAATTATATATAAACTTCATTTTTCTTACCTGGGAATAAACAGATTTAATAATGGCGGATTCAGTTTGATGGGTCAAAAGTTTCAAATCTTTCTTCTGGAAATTAAGGGGCTTAAATTCATCGTTGGCATAAATATAAAGTGATGCATGGCGTCTAAAAAAATACAGAGTATTGTCATATGGGATTTGTGAATTCGACCAAATTTCGGAAAAATTCACAGAATCTTGCTTGTTGAAAATCAACTGAATTTATTGCTTTCATCTTCTTCTCAAAAAATTTTGCTGAAAGAAAAACCAGATTATATACTGAGGAGGTATAAAACATTTTCATCCCAGAATAAAACTCCTACTCGTAACCGAAATACTTTTATTATACCTAGACACTTCTCTTCACTATTCACTCCCAGTTTTATTAATAATTCAATCAGATGATATAAGTCTCTACCACGTAAGTTCAGACGCTTTTCTATTTTTGATTTCAAGAAGAAACTAAAACCATACTTCGAGTCAATTATTCAGATTTTCTCAAGCAGGGGAAATGTTTTTTGGCTGTTTCCTAATTGGTTTTTAGAATACGTTTTCATATAACTCTTAGTTCAATATTTTTCTAAACGTTATCAATAGTAATGTCCTTCAAAATACTGCCTTTTCATCATTACATTATTTTTTGAATTTTTTAAACGGTTAAGTTGTAAATCATTATAAGCTTTATTCTTTAATTTGTTTGATGACTCCACATTGCAAACGTTCGAAGTAATTGATGCAATATAGATGAATTCAAAAAAGGGACGTATTTGAGAATAAAGTAGTATTTTTCCAGAGTATTCAGTACTCCGTTCCACAATATCAGAATAAATTCAATTTGAATGAACCTTTTTTATGAGTTCCGTTTCCGATGTGGTGGTGGACGGACGTGCCGATAGCGACCGTCCACAAAGAAGGTACGCGGACGCCATTTTTGGAGACGGAATTCAGTTTGTGTTGTGATGTCCGCCGTTTTATAATGAGCCTGCAATCATTAAAATAATAGTGTTAATAAAAATTGTTTGTGTTTGTGTAAAATATTTATAATACCTGCTCCCATTCACGCCGGTTGGAGGCCTTGGTGGACCGGATGTCCACGTGGGAGTGGGATCGCAACAATACTATTTTATGAAGAAAACAATAGTTTTATTTCCAAGAACAGTAGACCTCATTTCGGACACAGGCTTGCAAACTGCAAGACAGTCTTTGTCCCCCGACGAAGCTTTTGTTATGTAACAGCCAGTTACGTAACAGGAGGACCATTGGTCAAATGCGCCTGAAGATAGGAAGCAAAGACCATTCAAAATAGAGAGAGAGAGAGAACCTTTTTTATATCAGCCACTGTTATAACTAGATCATTCATCCAGATTTTACCAACCAATTTTCAATTTGAAATATTCTTTCACTGAACCTGTCCTGATTTGTCTCCTACAGAGATCATTATTGCCAACTGCCGTCCAATAATTTGGCAGTTGCAATTCATGAATTTGAGTATTTTGATTTTCATACACTTTCAAAGCTGAATTGAATATCTGCCTACCTTCAAATAGTTTTCATACCACTCAAAACGCAAAAGTTCAATGACTCCGAGTGCCTCGTGTCCCGAACTCTCCCTGCACATAAAATCGAGTTTGAAAGAAAATTCCGCTTTACGTTTTCAGTCTTGTCAAGTATTATGCAGCTGTTACCAAAGTACATGACTAGAAAGGAAATCATCATTTGATATAAAAAAGGTTATTGCCTTGCAAAGTATACACGTGTGGAAATTTCATGAAAATAACAGCGATGTTTCAATTTTTCATTTTCTTCTTTTCACATTTTAAACTATCGAATCGAACAAAATGATACTCAAGACACTGAACCTTTTGTAAGACTTTTTCATAAACTATAACTCACGATTTGATCTCCACAAACTTTATTTGAATAATATATCGCGACATGTTTCGCTAACATAGTAGCTTCTTCAACAGTGATTTGAAATCACTGTATTCACAATCGTCTTCGGGTGATAACCCGAAGGCTATTGTGGATACTAACAATCGAGACGTCGTGACATAACTTGGTTTGGAATCTTTTAATTTTAATTTTTCATTTTTGTTAATAATATTTTTTTAATTTTCAGCTTTTATTAATATTTAAATTTTTTATGTTTTTGGTTGTTGCTTGTATGTTATTTCTTTGTAATTACAGTTTTTGTTTAATAAAATTGTTATTTTCGGTTAATCTTTTTAATTCTTTTCAGGGATTTCAAATCAATTTATATTAGACAATGGAAGTCCGAACTGATGAAATACACCACGAAACATTGTCAACCACCTTCTTGTAAGAGTTTTGCTTTGATTTTTTGACTGAAAGACCTCGTTAATTCATTTTACTGTTTGTGTACTGTACCAGAGATATCTGATACTATAAATATTCAATGTCGAATTTATACATGTTGAAAAATCAATTGTTCCAACTGAAAACAATAATTATGTTCAGAATTTTTCATTAACTTATTTCGACTGAGAATGATCTTCATTTCTCCTTTGGATATAAACTCCTGGGACAGCCCTCTTGTACCTACCTTATGTAGACAGATAGAGGCAGTTTTCAACCATCCCCTGTAAGATTATTAATCTTTTCTTCAGGCACCACTACCTTTTCGTAAGAACTTTTTGAATGTTTTTGAGAAATGAATAGAACTGACAGATACTTGATGAATATCCATATTATTCAATCAATCAATCAAAATATGCTTTGATATCAAAGAATAACATCTTGTTGCCATTTGATAAATGTATGAAAATAGTCACTATCATATAAAATTGAATTGAATGAAAACAATCAGTGACTTATTTGAAATTCAAAATATAACAAACAATAGAAGATGTATAGTATATACAAAGTGTATATAAGTGTATAGAAAGTGTATAGTTTTGGTCTACTTATAATTCTATTCTATTCACATAATATTCTTCCAAACTATAATAGGTTCTATCGGAAAGAACTTTTTTTTACTGCTATTCTGAAGCTGGCGTTGGACGGTATATCTTTAATACTATTTGGAAGGTGAGTGTACATTTTGTAGACGTTATATATGATTGAATCGTTAACGAGAGTGGAAGATGGTAATGGGAGTCTGAGATGGTTACTTTGACAGGTGGCGATTCTATTCCCTGTAATGAAATTGTGTTTGTGTTTATTTATGAGACACACTGTTTCAAGTATAAATATAGACACTACAGTAGGTATATGTTGTGTTGCTTGAAGTGAAATCTGCACGAATCGCGAAATTTTGGTTTTCAGAGGTATCTCAGGGCTCTTTTTTGTAAGACAAAAACACTTTGAAGAACATTATCACTGCGCACTCCCCATAATGTGATACCGTATCGTAAATGTGACTCGGTCACTCGATCGGTCGGTAGCCAGGCGGTTCGACGTGGGTACTTTGTTCACTCACTCGAATTGACTGCCATGTTGGTCGGTGGTTCAAGCCCTAGTCTGAATGATCGATTTCCACTTGCTATCGTCCAACCCGTGTTAAGAATCACACGTTAAAAGGTGAGACCTCGGTAATCCTTAGCTCGCACAAGTTCCGACTTCTGAGGATTGTCGTTCGTACGGTTGCGACAGCTGGTTAACGTAAAACAGATTTTGAAACAGATTTTTTAAAACAGATCAAAGAGTAGTATACTGTCTTTGGGGTTGGGTATCCTAGTTCGTTTGCAACCATATTTACAGCATAACAACCAGAGGAAGATTTTTTATTCAAGTTTTTGACATGTTCATTGAATTTGAGACCGTTGTCGATGTATAGTCCTATACATTTAGAAAAAAACACTGTTTTAAATAATCTGGTGGTTAAAAGAAATATCAAGAACTGCACATTTGAAGGACAGTATCTTATATTGAAGGATAAAAGGTTGGAGTCGCACCACTCTTTGACCTTTATTATATCTGAATTGATAATATGATGGGGATCAGCTTGCTCATCGGCGAACATGGTAGCATTTACTGTTATGTCAAGCGTCGTCAAGTCATTAGCATATAGTAAAAACAAAATTGGACCCATTGGATCCTTGCGGAACACCACATTGTGTATTACCTAAACTTGAGATTGATTGTGTCTCAACTACTTGTGTGTGGCCGGATAAATATGTCGTGAACATAATATGTGTTTCATTTCGAAATCCGTAACGCAGTCAAAAGCCTTCGATAAATCACAAAATACAGCCGCGGCAACTCCCCCATCGTTGATCCCAGTATACAGTTCATATAACAGTGAAAATATTGCATACTTTGTGTTCTTATTGCACTGAAATCCAAATTATCTCATGCTCAATATATCACGCGACTGTAAAAAGTCAAAGATTCTCCTCTTAACGAGTTATTAGATAATTTTCGCTAACGTGGGAATGAGGGAAGATTAAGATTTTTAAAAATCCTATTAGAAATGTCATCAAATCCAGTTGCGGTTTTATTTTTAATATATATCATGTAACGTTTCTTTCCATTCATCAATATTAGTCTCATAGGAGATTAAGTTTTCGTTAAGACTCACGTTTGCTAGATTTATTAGTAGGTCATAGGCTACGGTTATTCTTTTTGTCAATTCATGTGCAACTGAAGAATAGTACTCATTTAATATATCCGGATTCAACTCCAAATCTACTTTCTTTTTGGAATTCTTTCCTAAAAGATCATTGACTATCTTCCAACTCTCCTTTTTGTTGGTAGAACAATCTATGCTATTTTTATAATAATTTTCCTTTGCTAACTTTATAATCTTTCGATATATTGATCTGTACTTATTGTAGTAATTATGAAAAAATCTGCATTTGTATATTTTCTTATATAATAAGAGATCTCTAATTTCTCGCAGAATTTTTCAATCCTTTTGTTGGCCATTGCTTCTTTTATTTGTTTTTGATCTTTCGAATGGAAAAACTGTCATTGAAAATGTTAAGGAGTTTATTGTGAAAGACTTGAAATCTTTCTTTTACCATTGTAGTTGGTTCCCAATTTGTTTGCTGACATTTCAAATAGAACCTATAACAGTTGGATGCAGTAAATAGCCTACCATATCCTAATTTCTCATTTTTACATTTCGAATCGATGTTACCTAGTGTACAGAAAACAGCATCATGGTCAAAAAGATCTGCAGATACAACCGAACATGTGACTTGCTCTGTATCTAAGTTACTGCAAATATAATCTATAAGCACGGTCAAATCAAATGCAGTCAAGAGATTAATTAGTGACTGTGTAATATTGAAGAATCATTAATACCGTTTATTTTATGATTTTCACTATAGAGGATTTTACAAAAACCGCGACACTTGTTTCGCTATACAATAGCTTTCTCAAGGTAAAGTTTTACGCCTGATGAGTTTTTGAGAAGATTAGTTACTTTTTCATCGATCTATCCTTTCCACACCTCTATAAAGTTTTCCATTACAATTTTCATATTTTTTTCAGATTGTGGAAGGTGAAATTTCCCAAAATAATTGATAAAAACTCTGATTTCCTCCTCAATAATTGACTTCCATTCGATATCAACAACAAATTCTTTAATTCTTCATTGTGAGATTTTTACTGAACTACTTAACAAAACAAACTGATGATGCATGTGCATTCTTTCATCATCTCAACTGAATAAGAAATCCGACAGCAAGTCTTTTGTAAGGGAGGGTGAGTGTAAGCCGACAGCACTTAGGGTACATGTGACCCATTGTACATCCTTCCAAGGAGTTGTCCTCCAACGTCATCGTCCATGTTTTCTTTTCCAGGAAGGTGGACAGGTCTCTGGGAGACATCTCCTTTATATCAGCATGTGTAGGCCAAGATTCACCGAACACACACTCTCTTATTGACGATAACTCTGGACATTCGCAAAGATATGCCTGACAGTTTTATCTTCATGTTCACACATCCTGCATAGAGGTATGGCCAGTCAGAAATCCTACTGTTACGCGTAAGTTTTTCCTGGTCATCGCCAGATATGTCTTTGGCACCAGCTTCCCAGGATCGCCCAGGGTAATCCTGGCAAGATTGCATCCTTTGTAATAGGGGAGCCCAAGCGGCGATTTCGGGATTTACTGAAGCCCATCCCATCTCTTTAGGGATTGAGCATGGGTGTGACGTTTGGCTAGTTCCTCAATTGTCGAAGTCATCAAGCTTTTTTTATTTTTTTGCATATAATATTATGAATTAAACTGTTTTTCACATATTATTTTGTTTGTGACCTCATAGTGATCCAAACAACATATTTCAAATTATCAAATGAGTTTTTCTGTGTTGCACCTAGGACATATTTGAGTATCCCAATATTTTGGGAGGGGAATACCAGACACCTCCGTTGAATGATACGCCACTGAACACAATATCACGTCCATCACCAGGAAAGGCAAGTTTGTTATGCCACGCCGCCCTTGAGAAATATAAATTTCATTGACATGTAACGTACAAAAAAATACTAAGCGGTAACAAATAGTGAACACAAAAATCCTGAAACGCAAATATTCGTTATCGTCGAAGGAAGTTGTTTCAATGACTTGGTGACATTCAGATATATGATATATTAGCTCATTGAGGAAAAGAGATTATATAAATTTGAATGTGACCTGAGTGACCCGTTCTTGACACTCACTGTCGACCAATCCCAAGAAGACTGAGATGGTACTTTTCACCAGGAAAAGAAGTTCATCGGGCTTAAAACCTCCTGAAATCTTCAAAAGCAAACTAAACTTTTCCGAAGAGGTGAAATACCTTGTTACTATCCTCAACAGAAAGCTAACATGGAACAGAGTAGAGCAAAAAGAGCATATGTGGCTTATGAGCAGTGTCGGAGGACAGTGGGACGCGCATGGGGTCTTTCACCCCGTGTGATCACCTGGATCTACACTGCGATAATAAGATCAATGTTAACGGCCCCCATTGCATGGGGGCCGAAAGTTCTAAAAGCAACGGCCATCTAAACATTATATCAAATACAGCGACTCGCTTGTTTAAACATCACAGGAGCCATGAGAACAACACCAACCGCGGCAATGGAATTAATTACGGGTCTGACCCCTCTGGACCTGTACGTTGAGGAGGTTGCGTTGATGGCCATAGTACGATTGCGCACGGCTGGTGTAAACCTCGAAGTAGGAATGGGTCAATTGAGGCTGGGCCTATGGCAGGAAGCGCTTGCTGCGCAACCTAAGCCTAAGGATTGAGTAGGGAATGGGAAGAAATACCAGCGTGGTCCAAACAGAACTGGGCGGTATCTCAATCGCCACAAAATAAATAACCAGGAGAAGAATCTCTGGCAAAAACATAACAATCTGCACTGACAGCAGACAAGCCCTATTAGCCTTGAACAGACAACGTATAACCTCGTGGCTAGTACTAGAGTGTCACCAAGATTTAGCCAAAGCCTTGGTAGATAATAACATCATCCTGATTTGAGTTAAAGGGCACGACAGATGTGAAGGTAATCGCATTACCGGCTCTAAAGCCGGGGAAGCGGCTGGACTGAGAATTTTAGGACCAAGTGGCACCTACGGCTTGATAACTTCGACAATTGCGGAACTAGCCAAATGTTACTTTTCATGGTCAATCCTTAAAGAGATGGGATGGAATCAAAGGATGCAGTCTTGCCAGGATCACCTTGGGTGACCCTGGGAAGCTGGCACTAAAGAAATATCTGGCGATGATCAGGAAAAATATACGCTTAACAGTAGGACTTCTGACTGGCCACTGTTAACTAAGGAAACACCTCCATAATATGGGGTCACTGGACACACCTCTATGCAGGATATGTGAACAGGAAGATGAGACTGTCAGGCAGGTCCTATGTGAATGTCCGGAGTTATCGTCGATAAGAGAGTGTGTGTTCGACTAGTCTTTGCCTACACTTGCCGATATGAAGGAGATGTCTCCCAGTGACCTGTCTACCTTCCTGGAAAGGACAGGATGGACGACGACCTAGGAGGACAACTCCTCGGAAGGATGTAGGATGGGTCACATGTGGCCTAAGTGCTGTGGGCTTACACTCACCCTCGCTACTCTACACATACAGAGACACAGATTATTACCTACATAGATCGATAACTCCCACTATATTTACCTCATATTTTCAAAGTTCTATCTAAGGATGCAGACAAAGAATATTTCCTCACAAAACAACAAAAGGTGGTGTATATCTTGGAACAGTTCACTCGCCTGAGCTATGAGGGCTTCACCATAAAAAATAAATCAGCAATAATTTTTCCGCTCTCTTATCTCATAATTTAATATAACTAACCTGCTCTTGATGTCCAGGTGGGCTCGTTAGTTCATTATATAATCACATCGCCGTCGGTAATCTTCTTACGTATCCTTCCATATAATTCTAGTTAATTGAGTAGGAATTCGGAATTTTCAACATACAAATGATTTGGGGTTGTGAAAATGTATCCACTGAGCAGATGTCTGTAATTTCAAAAACAAATATTTTTACTATTAATTACCACTCTCCGACATATTGGGGGTAGACTGAAATAGAAATTGTCATTAATCTTTTCACTCGGCCCCGCCTAGAGAAAGGTGATGTCAGTTTTGAATTAACCCGTGTCTAGCAAATGTTATCTACGAGATAATGAACTAGTTTTATAAATTGAAACTTTCGATGTGGATCGAAAAATATTCGTTGAAAAAGTCGATTCCGTACCAATAAAAAATATTTTTTATTAGATTTTAATTCAGTATTCGTAGTTTCTCTCACTTCCCATTGTCTGAGGGAAGTGGGAGTTTCCTAAAATGAATGTGGATTAATGTAATGATAGACAACCGACAGGAAAATTAAAAGTAATTTGGTAGTTACTATCAAAAAATTTCATTTTTCCTGGAAAAAATTGCGTAAAAGGAGCAACATTTGCTATCACGAACATTCAAAAATTAAATAAAAAACACTTTTCTCTATTCACTTTTTACTCCAAGCGTACGTTATGGAATTGAATCAGATATCATTCACAGGGTTGCTACACAATAACACATTGGCTGAGATTTCCGGGTGTAAGAAAGGAAACGCGTTTTCATTGTTCAAAATTAGTTTTATACATCAACGTAATTTCCATCAAGAGCCACACAATCATTCTAGTGCCCCTCTAACATTCCAATAACACTTGTGTAAAACAATTTATGTTTTGCCTCAAAATAGACCTGATTTTCAGCAAAAGCCTCTTCATTGGCATAGAATTCCTTACGGGTGAGTATATTTTCGAGGTCTGCGAACAGCCAGTAGACGCCAAGAGCCAGATCTGGCGAATATGGTGGATGTGGAAGTAATTCGAAGTTCAATTCTTTTAAAAGATTTGGAAAAGCAGAATACACTTATTTGAATTATTGAATCGAAGAGGTTTTTGTATTAAAGTGTATGATTTAAAAATTCTTTCTAAGCGCTTTCGACTTTCGTCATCATCAGTGCTCACCTGAAAGTAAGTGATCTAGTTGAAAAGGGGATTAAGTGATAATTGAAGTTGTAAAATTTTTTTAAGGTTGAGAAATTTGGAAAAATCGTTTGAGATTACTTACTTGTCAGGCAACAGGAAGTATCAAATTAAGTAAATTGCACATTTGTAATATTTGACTTATATAAAACAAAATAGGCTTATAGCCAAGAAAATACATTTTTGGATTAAGGCCATGTGGTTCGGTCAAAGTATCATATGAAGAAGGACAACTTTAGACAGAATGTGTCAAGTGTCATGTTAAAATAATGGTACCAACTTGAGGAGTGATCCATTATGGATTTGATTGAATATGTAGAGGAAAAATATTGAATAAATTACATCAATAAACTGTGATTAATTGATAATTCATAATCCTCTTATGGAGGGGAAGGAAATCTCTGTTTAAGTTTACTTGAGTTCATAACAATGATTATTGTTGGAGAGTCCTTCAGAAATCTCCAACTCTTCAAACAAGTCAAGTCTAAGGAAATTTTCATCATCTATTTTATGTAATATTTTGTAATTTCTATTGGGACTAAAGTTGTGATTGTGAAATTTTATGAGGTGGCCAAAAGCAGATTTGTCAGGTTGTTTTAAATGTTCATCAATACGAGTGAAAGTCTACAGGTTCTACCAATGTAAGATGCCGAACAATCAGAACAGTCAAGCTTGTAGACCTCACTTCTGTGTAATTTGTTGATTTTGTCTTTAAAATTTACTAAAAAGTTACTCAAGTTGTTTTGAGATTAAAAAGAAATTTTTGTACCAGGTATGGTATTTTCTATAAATTTGGAAATAACAGTACACATATTTTGATCAAAATAAGGTAAGGAAAAATATCTCACAGAAGGTGAGTTAACCAAGGTGGTAGAGTTGGAGGCCAATCTTCTATCTGATCTGAGTTTAAATTTACTAATTAATTTGTGAATAATGGATGGTTGATAACCATTGTTGACAGCAATCTGTTTTAAAGTATTTAATTCTAAATTAAAATTGGAGGGAGATAAGGGAATGTTCAACAATCTGTTAACATAACAATTGAAGGAAGCCATTTTATGTTGCATAGGATGAAATGAATTGAAAGGAATGACATGATCAGTCTGGGTTGGCTTTCTGTAAATGGAAAAATCTAATTTGTTGTTAGTTTTTGTTATGGTAAGATCTAAAAAGTTCATTTTATTGTCTTGTTCTATTTCAAGTGGAAATTTAATTTTTGGCTCCTTAAATAACTTACATCCAAAATACTTCAAAACAGATTGCTGTCAACAATGGTTATCAACCATCCATTATTCACAAATTATCTAGTAAATTTAAACTCAGATCAGATAGAAGATTGGCCTTCAACTCTACCACCTTGGTTAATTCACCTTCTGTGAGATATTTTTCTTTACCTTATTTCCAAATTTATAGAAAATACCATACCTGGTACAAAAATTTCTTTTTAATCTCAAAACAACTTGAGTAACTTTTTGATAAGTTCTAAAGACAAAATCAACAAATTACACAGAAGTGAGGTCTACAAGCTTGACTGTTCTGATTATTCGGCATCTTACATTGGTAGAACCTGTAGACCTCTTTTCACTCGTATTGATGAACATTTAAAAAACCTGACAAATCTGCTTTTGGCCACCTCATAAAATTTCACAATCACAACTTTAGTCCCAATAGAAATCACAAAATATTACATAAAATAGATAATGAAAATTTTATTAGACTTGACTTGTTTGAAGAGTTGGAGATTTCTGAAGAACTTTCCAATAATGATCATTGTTGTGAACTCAAGTAAACTCAAACAGAGATTTCCTTCCCCTTCATAAGAGGATTATGAATTATCAATTAATCACAGTTTATTGATATAATTTATTCAATATTTTTCCTCTACATATTCAATCAAATCCATAATGGATCACTCCTCAAGTTGGTACCATTATTTTAACATGACACTTGACACATTCTGTCTAAAGTTGTCCTTCTTCATATGATACTTTGACCGAACCAATTTACTTAATTTGATACTTAATTTGATACTTAATTTGATAATTTTAAAAATTATACACTTCGATACAAAAACCTCTTCGATTCATCAATTCTTTTAGTTTTGCCATTATTTTGAATAACATGTGGCACGGTGCGTTGTCTTGATGAAACAATTTTTTTTTGCCAAATGCGGTCGTTTCTTTGTAATTTCAACCGTTAAATTTCCTAGTAAAGTTATGTAATATTCACTGCTTATGGTGTTTTCGTTCTCAAGATATTCGACGGATGCTACACCTCGCACATCGCAAAATACCGAGGCCTTGATATTTTCAGCCGATTGTTGTGCTTTCGGGCGCTTTGGACGACGTTTACCAGTTGCTCTCTACTCATATAACGATTGTTTTGATAATTTCGACACATATCGACAAAAGAAACTCGGTTTCTTATGTTTAAACATGCCCCACACTGGTGAGAATCATCAAGACGTTCTTGTTTTTGGTCAACAGTGAGCTCGCACGGCACCCACTTTGAACAGATCTCTCTCAAGTCAAATGATCATGCAAAATAGGGCAAACACGTTTTTATGATATCCTAGCAATGTCAGCCAACTCACGCAACTTCACTTTTTGATCATTCAGAACGATTTTGTGAATTTTATTTTGTTTTCTGGTGTTACTGCCTCATTACGTCCACTGCGTTCTGCATCATCGGTGTTTCTACGACCACGTTCAAAGTCAGCAAACCAACGTTTAATTGTTGCTTCTCAGGGAGCGGAGTCCTTATTTCTTCCCATCAAGAAACAGTGTAAAATCAAAACACGAAATTATTTTTGATCCATTGTTTCGAAAATAACAAAAGTAGTGTCACTCTTAGCACAATAACACATAAACTAATGCATACAATATCATGAAATTTCAACAGCTTCCTTATAAAAGTTAGTACTGACTGAAAAAACGGTAATAAAATAAGACCAGCACCATCTTTTCAACACAGATAGTTTATGGAAGGGGTAAAATTTCACTTACATGAAAAACTGACATCTTTACTGGCGAACATCCTCTATTTTGGAATAAAACACTTGCCTTTGCAACACCACTCTGGTTAACATTACATGGATGAGTCAAATCCACTCATGTCATCTATGCCAGTAAGTGAAATGTTCCTTCTTTCATATACGTTATTGTATAGCAGTAGTGTGAATGATAACTGATTCAATTCCATATCGCGTTGTTTGCGTTGTTTCAGTACAGACTGAAAAGAAAAAAGTGTTTTCTGTATGAGTCAATGTTCATATATTAGTGATCGTTTCGGAAGTTTCGTGAAATTCAATATTCAGTTCGTGTCTGAAAATTACTTCTTTGCATGATCTACACATCTTTGTGAAATCAATAGTTTTTTTCTATCCTTGAAAGATTCACACATTTTTTGTATGAAGATGGAGAAGTACAAAGCCAAAACCTTCCTTTACCAAAAATGGATCACTCCTAATAGTATGCTCCTCTCAATTCCTAGAGTTATTTTGATTTTCTGATAATTTCGTTTCATAATACCATTTCTATTTGAGAAGCATATTGATTTTGCTACAGCAGTTCTTGAAATTCCATTCGACAGTAGTGTCAATTTTTTTGTGATGTAAATTGAAAGTAGAAAGTAAGTATTTTCGAAGAAGTGATGTTTTTGGGATCTACTTGTTTTTTGTGATCCGCTGTTTCGTAAAAAGAAATAAGTTGGATTATTTCAATAGAAATTTTTTGCAAATATGTGTAGATCCTGCACAGAAGTTTATCTAACAAAATTCCTTTATTCAAAAGGTTTCTTCATATTTTTTGTACCTATTATTATGAAGAAGATCAAGAACCCAAAAAGTTTTCTCTAGTGATTACGGGTTGATTTTCTTGTAAATTTCCTCATTTCAATGAGTCCAATGGAACAACTGGGTTATACTTTGTCTCTTCTACTCCTCTGGTTTATTAATATTATTTCAAAAAAGTTATCCACCGCTCAACAAATCGTGGACTCTCCTGCTCAAGTCGGGATGTACTGACCTAAGAGCGAGCACGAACAGAGCAAAATAAGGGACATCGTGAATGTATAGTGATTTACTCAGGTGGGTGGTCCGTGTAATTGAATGTTTGGTCGCGGTGTGCCATGCCCGCTCGGTATTAAACCCGATAATTACGGGTTCCTGTTTACCTGCACATTTATTATTCGGAACACGACGTTCTCCAAATTATACCTTTATCATGAGTCGTTTCGGAATTGATATATTATTTTCGGATGGCAGCATCGCAAACAGCAATCATCTTACTTGTAGATGATTTATGTGAGTTTTCGCCGGACGGCGATTTTTTAAGGCTAACTCGACCTTGAGAAGATATCAAGTATCCAGGACCATTACTAATTATGAAGTTGATAATTAGATCCTTTGAAAAATGTATTATTAGAAACTATTCAAACAGGTAGAGACTAATTTTCTCAAGCACTTAGATTAGACTATTGAATATTGTGTTTCTTTCAATAATGCATGCATTGAGTGAGGGAAGCGGGAGTAAATTATATATTTTTCAAAGTACTTCACACTGTTCGTCAATACGTGTTGAATATGTGTTCTTTCATATGTTTAGAATTATAGTGGAATCATATTGGACAACGGAAGTCCGAACTAATAAAATTCACCGTAAAACATTGTTAACCACTTACAAACTAACGTTGAACACCGAGTACGGACTCAGTACCAGCGAATTATTCCGGGGATTCGAGAACAATATGGTCAAGCTTACCAAGGAAAAAACACAACTCAGCTTCTTGGGCAGAGCGAGAGACAACAACATCATCTCCAAAGTTTTTCTGGTGGAACGCGCCAGAGGAGCACTAATGAGTTCCCGCCCGCTGACGAATATAGAGGAAATATTGTTAACGAAAGGTTTAAGCATCGGCATTACGCCAATATTTGAGCCCACCTTGGAAATAATTACTGCAGTGGAATCCACCAGTTTAGTTATGGATCAGACTGAGGCGGAAGAATTTAGAGAGAAAATCAGAGAACACCTGAATCGACAACTAATTTTAACATCCAACATCAATGATGAAGAACGAAGAGATCTGAACTGCCTACGAAGAGATAACACCATCAAAATCTTACCTGCCGATAAGGGAAATGCTACTGCTGTGACGAACAGAAGATCGATATGATCTTCGAAAAGAGCAATACACGAGGACACGGTTCCCTACTGCATCAATTGAAAAAAAGTGGTACCAGACTTTGAAAAAACACCAAAGTATATTTTTCGGAAAAGGAAAGATCATCGCTAACTACACATCACAGTAAGCCCCCTCACCTATATGGACTACCCAAAATCCCCAAAAAACATGTTCCGCTTAGACAGATCATCAGTTTCAGAGATACAGCTATTCAAAATTTGCCCAGATTTTCAATTCCAACAATACAGTCACTACAAGAAAAACTCTATTTTTTATGAAGAATATGAGGCATTTCGTCGAATTAATAGTAGCAATGAAAGTCACAGAACAAGTAAAATCAGGTGGTTTGGAACTCCGGCCATTGAAGAAGATCAAAAGTCTGGTTCAGATACGTTGGTAGCACTTTTATAGTATGGAACCATGGGAATACAGAACTAAACACCTTTCTGTTCAACAGCTTAAGACCTTCCATCACCTCACCAATGGAGAAGGAAATCAACAACGAATTGCCATTCTCAGACGTATTAGTGAAGAAACCCACTCAAATGAGACAGTAATCACGAATTCAACTACAATCAATCTACCAAAATCTACTCTAGTGGATCGTGCGTGTACTTTCCCACGCAGAGAATTATTGGAAAATATGAAAAGAAATGGATCCAAGTATAACATCAGAACCTGCTTCAGATCTGGAAACACCATTCGTAGCAGCCTCACGAAAACCAGGCCACCAAACTCGGACTGCGATTCCATGAATTTCATTTACCGGATATCCAGTGAGTGCGGAAATCCAATATCGGTGAAACAAAAAGATCCACATTGCCTAGCACAAAAAAGCATTCAGCGAAAAGAAAACAGCAAATCGGGAATAGCAGAGCATGTTTGGACTCTTCAACATAACATCATGTTGTCCCTTGCTGAGATCATACACAAGTAAGAACATTGATTTGAGTGGATGTTCAAAGAAGCTGCATATATGTTTTCTTTCGTCACATACAGCCAAGCTAGCGAAGAGACACGCAACACATAGAATACTGTAGTCAAGCGGATAACGGTCAACTCCCGCTAAACCGGTGAAGTGAAGGGAGAAAAGGGGATATAGGAGAAAGCACTTGAATGACCAATAAATAGTCATTTCTTGCAGGAATAATCCAGGCATCACCTGAAGACGATTATGGATACTAGCAATCGATACGACGTGAAGTAAGTTGTTTTGATTTTTTAAAAGAAGTTCCCCTATTTTTAGTTTTATCATTTCATTGCATTTTCATCTCACGTTTTATTGTTTAATTAAATTGAAATTTCAGATTTTCATTCTAATTTTATTTGTTCTTTCATAGACTTCGAAAGATAGTAAAATCATATTAGACAATGGAAGTCCGAACTAATGAAATTCACCAGGAAACATTGTCCGCCACTTCCAAACTAACAAAGAATCAATCTATTCGAACTAGTACACTTAAAAAAATATTGTTGGAGTAAGCATCAGGAAAACATGAAAAAAACACAATGAGTCCATGAGAATGCCGTAATTTGCGAAGACATAAAAAAAATAGACAATTCATAATATTCATATGGTTCCCAAATATTACATGAAGAGCAGAAATCACTAATGATGAACAGTGATGGTATAAAAAAAATGAAAAATGGCTATGAAACATTCAAAATGTATCTGTATGCAATCATTTGCTTCTGTTCATGAATCCATACGTTTGTTGTTATTGAGACGATTTCTATATAAATGTGATGATTGAAAAATAGAATCTGGTTTAATATGATCGTGAATGGGACCTGGAAGTTCCCCAAAGCATTACTCTCCAATTCACTTTCAAAGGGCAGGTTTCCATCAAATTTCCAAACCATCTTCTTGATTCCATGTGAGCGTGAATGCTGAGAAATCTAATATTATAAATTCATGATGATACTTCTTACAGGGCATGATTTTATTTAAATTTGACGAATCTTTTAGCGATTATTGAATAACAAGAATTTGTACGGGAGATATTTCGAAAGGAAGACTCAATACTTCTGGCGTATAATGAATCCGAAATAGTATGGTTCACATGTACTCGATTTAGCTCTTTTTGGTGACATTTTTCAGCCCTGTCCAAAAATTACGACCAAGGTGTCATTCGATTCGTATTTTTGCCTAGAAAGTTTAAGGAAAGGTCCGAAAACGCGCCGATAAAAATTACAAAAGTT
>NW_019289731.1:37537-180544 GCF_000500325.1 Leptinotarsa decemlineata
TTTTTGACTGCGGATTATTGTTTATTGATGTATCCCAACATTACATGAATTTTTTCATTCCTTAATATTTACATTTAATATTTTTAAATATTTTTTTTGTTTTCATGTCAGAGTGACGAAAGGCGCGCGGAAGCCAGACTACCCGCTTTTGGCTCTATTTCGAGTGTTTTGTAAAAATTATAAATAATCGAGATACAGTTTCGGGAGTCAAAACTTTTTTTACGCAAATTCATTGGTCTTTTCAAATATTTTTTCAAATTTCCATAATTTTGAGAATTTTCCGAGATATTAACAAAAAACTAAAGCCCCTTTTGGTCGTAATTTTTGGACAGGGCTGAAAAATGTTACAAAAAAAAGAACATGTGAACTAGACTAAAACACACAAAACCTCGATTGGTGAAAGGCACATCTATAAGATTATTGCACTTCTGATTATTGGAAATAGTGCTTGTTTTCAAGAAATATATTGTAACGATCACTTAGAAATTGATTTCGATTACAAAAAGTTTCGGAGTTGAAATCATTTCTTGTTATCCAGAAACTCCTTTGCTGAAACATATTTCCAGTTGACTCACGTACCCCTCCAAATAAGCCACCCTTGCGGTTTTTTCAGACATAATGATCACCCTTATATTTGTTGTGTAGGTACCGGAACCAGTTTTACGCTATTGGACTCAAAAAATTATATAATCGTCGTCATATCGAAAACCCATTATAGGTATAAGTAAAGTCAATTACATAATCCAATAAGAGGGTGAAAACAACGAGTCTCCATAACTATGTGAACATTTCGCAGATGTTAGGAACCGAAAGTCTGTTATTAACACTAAGCGACTTGCCATATGTCAAAAAAACGCAAAAGTGCAGAGAACTCCAACAACCAATTAGGAGAATTGCCGAAACAATGGGCAATTGAACGTTGAAAACACCACCAAGTTTGAAATTAAAAAACTAAATTTTAAAGGGAAGCAAGAGGAATAACATCCTGTTCTTTTTTTGTTCTGTTCGTAATTGAAAAAATTTCGCACACGTGTAATGAGGAAAGACAAAATGACTTCAAAGTTGTATTGCAAGTTTTGATTAATTTTCAAAAGAATTCTGTAACTTTCATAATGAAAATGGGTGACATCTTACCTACCTATTGGGGTCACAGCTGCTTCTTTGCATACTGATTTTATCACTGCAGTATAAAAAATCGATATGTATAGTACTTCGATGAGGGACCGTTAATTGTTTTTTAAAAAGTGGACAGAACTCAATGCAGAATTGAAAATTTTGTTGTTTTACGTACTACTACTCTTGATACAAATCTTGATACAAAAAAAGGATGAGGAAATCTTCCAAAGAAAGGAAGGAAGTAATCAATTTGAAAATAAGTAACTCTATACATTGATGTGTAGATCACGCAAAGAAGTAACTTTCTGACATAAACTGAAAGAAAGTCCTCCTGAAACAACTACTTTCATATATTTTTTTCTTTCGTGTAATTCAATGTTTATATGAAAGTAGCTGTTTCAGGAGGACTTTCTTTCAGTTTGTGTCTGAAAGTTACTTCTTTGCATGATCTACATATCCATGTATAGAGTTATTTATTTCCAAATTGATTATTTTCTTCCTTTCTTTGGAAGATTTCCTCATACTATTTTTGTATCAAGATGAAGTAGCAGAAAGACAAAAACTTTCTTTCCCAAAAAATTAATCGCTCCTGAAAATATAACCCCTTCAATTCAAATAAAAATAGTATCAATCTCTTCGTTTCATAATAAAATATACTCGAAGTGAGTTACAAGACTTTCATTCAGCAACACAGTTCTTTCTCCCTTAAAAGCAGGAATATCTTTCCACAGCTATTTATTGCTGCATTCGAAATCATAGAAGTTACGACCAAATAAACCCATCTTCTCAAAGAAGCCGATTATTTTGTATGGTGAGTGGTCTTTCAGGTCAGATGGTAAGAGTAGGGCTTTGCCAAACTCTGAAAACCTGATCATCATTTTCCTCACGGAGTCTCTACATATGCATAGTTTCTTCATAGTTCATCCTACTATAGTCCAACAACTGTTTGGTATCAAGCTTCGAAGGGTGAATAAACGCTTTGGAGTGAACCAATCCTGGAAGATTCTGCCAATTGTCCAAAAATATTCTTGCCATCCAGGTGTTCAATATTTCTTTGGCAAAGCCTGAAGCGATGCCAATGACAGGTTCTGGTCCGATGAAGCTGATTGCAGGCGCAAGGCAGTCAGCAGCCTCATTGCCTTCCAGGCCAGTATGGCCAGGAATCCAAACCAGAGACAATCTGTTGCGTATTTGGGAATTTGCTACCAATTTAGACGTTGCTCTGTAGGAACCAAGAGCTTCCAACGCATCTTGACTGTCCGAGAATATTTCAATTGACTTGTTTATGGTGTTGAATTCTTGCAATCTCTCTGCACACAATTCGATAGCACGAATTGAACTACAGTCGCATAGGTCTACGACTGAAAAATCTGCAACAGAACCTGACGGTGTTTTTGATTCATTTGTGAACCAACAAATATCTGTTCTTGATATTTTCTCCTACCAATGGATTCAGTGTTTTCTACTCGGGAACAGTACTCTGTTGCACTCTGCATTAAATTGATTGTGCAATTGGTAATATGCATGAGTCTATATGTAGTCCATCTAGCCTCTCCCTCCAGAAAAATTTAGAGAGGAGGTAGATCTAGAATCCAGAAGGATCTCCATGGCCACTTACAGTGTGGTACTGATAACACCACTAAAGGCCGGACAAGCATGTCTCGGTAAGCCAGAGAGCTTCACCTGTGCCGTTTTCTGTAAAACCTTCGGCCTACAGACAATTGCACCATAAGTGATCATTGGTCTGGCAATCATCACATAAATCTAATGGATTTGTTTGGGCCGTAAATCCCAAGTTTAACCAAAAATCCTTCGACATGTCCATAGGAACAGTCTGGCAAATACTTAATTTCATATGAATAATAAATCAAAAATATTTTTTCCAAATGAAACAAACCTCAATTCCTTTTTTAAGTGCACTTTTGAAGAGGACTTCTTGAGAATATCTGGTATGCTGGATATAAACAATTAATTAGCCTTTTTCCTGAGAATAGTACAGCGAACGTGTCACGAGAGGCAGCACTAGTAATAGGGACAAACATAAATTATTCACATGTAAAACAGTGTTATTTACGTAATATTAATTCATTATTTAAAAATATAAATCTGATATGAAAAATTATTTTGTGCTAGTATAATGCCAACAAAGCATTGCTGTTTTGCGAATTGTACTTCGGATAATCGATATCCGGAAGAAAACGTGTTTTTATACCATTTTATAAAACCTCATATCAATGAGGTTAGATGTAAGAAATGGATACATGCTGCGAGGAGAGTGGATGATTTAACAGTACAAAAAATAAATAAATATTCATAGGTCTGCTCTAAACATGAAATGAATAGTAAATTTTTCTTAGTTAATCACCATTGATTAGAAAGAGATATAACCTCAATCGGTCATTAAATTATATTCATTTATTATATTTAATTGAATTTATTTCATTACCATCTATATTTGATTCATATTTCACTCGGAAATAAATCTAAAATTCATAATTATTTCAAATTTCTTTTATCACAGTTTGAATCTACCGCTACTCTTTTACTAGAGTCTGCATACTAACCTGTCTATAAATTCACTTTCTTTTCAGTTACTTTTAAATTACGGCATGCAAGCCAACGTTCTATTGTTACAACATTGTTATCCTTCACAATTGCAAATTTTAGTTTTGCTCCAGGAACATTTTCTTCTGTTAAAAACATTATTTTTTAATTGTACGTTACCATATGTTTATATGAGGATTAGGCAGTGTTTGTCCCTACCGAACTACTAGTGCTACGTACTTCAGGAAAAAGGTTCATTGATTATAACAAAAATTGTGTCGAAAATTATTTTATTACATCAAACTTTTCCAGCCTATATACCAATTTCTGGGGGTTATGAATTTGAGGGAATTCAAAAGATTTTTAGGTGACCAACCATACTGGTATTATGTAGGTAATTAGTAGGTAATTAGTTTAACTAATTTCTTATGAAAGCACAACTTAGAGTCTACAAAATAACATAATTGAACGATCCTCTGAAAAATGGGAAAAAATTCTTTTTGAACTGTGAATATTTCATGTGATAAAAATAATTTTCACAAGAAAAAATGTAGTTTTTCAATTGAAATATGTTGAATATATGGGAGATTTGTCTTCGTGAGTTGATTATGCTCTAGTATTGTTTATGCAATATTTATGTTGAGAAAAAAACATTTTCGGCTTTTGGTAAACCAGGTATTAGAAAAATATTCATTCAATAATGAAAATTCCACACTCTCCAGAATAAGCTCATAATAAAATGTACTATTCAAAATTGGAAAGTCTGACACTGCAAGTAATGCAAAGTCGTTTGAGTTAGAAAGAAGTTGCGCATTTCAGAGTTTATTTATATTCAACTTTCGAAATTTAGAAAATTCCGATTTGAGTTTCCACCAGAAACCTTAAATTATACTGGGTGATTCTCTTTTCCAGTCTACATGAAAAATTATAATCCATGATATTTTCAGGACGAAACATCTGATTCCGAATATGGAAAAGCAATTTGTACATCTAGCGATGACAATGTTTTTTTTTTTGTTTTCCAGTATCTTCTTGAATAAAGTCAAAAAATATAAAACAAAATTAATGTGAAACATTTTTGATAACTTAATTTTTTCACCTTGAACTTCTAATAGAAAGTAGACGCCATACCTACTATACATTCTCTCTTATCCTATGACCTTTCTCTAGGAATATTAAAAAACAGAGTCCTAATGAATGGTTTGATAATTTATTGTGAAATTTTTGGGTGTACCGTACTTATCTTTTGAAATATCTCAAACTGAGTCCAGTTTACGAGTACCGGAAATCAAAACCCAGACAGTCAAACGTGTTGGTAATCTCACTATCGGTTGACAGGATCAGGATTGGTCGACGGGGGCTCTCGTTAGCCAACTTCTTCACTTTAACATCTTCTTGACATCACATGTGACCTCGATATGAGTGCTTTAATCATCTGGGTGAACGTTGATATGGCATATTCCTGAACTTTGATAGGCATCCCCGGTTGCAAACGACAAGAATGCCAGACAGATTAAATTCGGTTTCCAACCGATTCACCCGTCTTGAATGCAATTCCATTTTCATTTTGTTCATAGGATACTTATCAGAAATGTATCAAACCAAGCTGCAGAATTGAATTACCTTCAGTTTTGGTTATATTTTTGAAGTTAGAGTTCAGAATAATAAAGTGATTCTAGAAAGTGACGCGTCTACTCATCATTATCTGAACAAAAAAGTTCATTAAAAACTAGTGAACTAACCGGGAACCAACATCTAGAAAGAATTAATAGAATATCGAAAATAGCAATGATGGTCCCAAATATGGAACAAACGACTGCTATTAACTAACTGAGCATGGTGCAAAGACTTGCATGTTTAGGAATAACGGAAGCAATAGAAACTACTCACACAGCTGCATTGGAGACACTCTTGAACCTTTCTCCTTCACATCTTGTAATAGTGGGAGAGACAAATGTGTCCTAGTTCAGACTGGAACATGTTCAACAGGAACACCTGGTATGAAGACAGGTCGAAAACCAAACGTAAAACGGTAGCTGGAATTTTCTGTTAGGAAAGAAATCTTCATTTCATTTAGCCACTTGATAAGTGCACATCAGTCGTTCAGGCTGAAATATATGCAACCAGCAATGCGAAAGGAACCTCAATTTGAGGCATCAACGTACAGCTAGGCTGCTAGCCTAGAAATGCCGCAAAGTACCAAGGAAACTAGCGGATAGGACACTCGCGCATCGTAGGCAACGAAAAACCTGATGAGTATACCAGACACAGACACACATCAACTTCATTTATAGTCCCTGAACCAGCTGTGGGACGACCAAAGGCTTTGGTACGGAATCAAACCGGGAAGGATTGGTCTAGAACAAATTCAGGGCTTATCACTGGACACTGTCCATCAAGAGGACACCTGAACGAAATAGGCTTACAACAAAGGACATCTCGTCATATTATATACGAATGTGAGCCATTGGAACAAAGAAAGGCAAACAATTCATGGACAACCCAACGAATTAGGAGAGATATAGTTTAATGTCATACGACATAAATCTTGTCGACAAACATAACTATATAATATTGATAAATTAACAAGTACATATATATGTACACACATATATACACACATGAGCACATACTCAAACAGTATGTTTGGTAAAATGTAAGCTTTTACATGGGTGAAAATGAAATAAAGTTTCTCCTAGAGGATAGTAGCGTTTTAGGTGTAGTTCAAACGATATAGTGCAACCCCTTCCATATGCTCTGTTTCACTATCACTGTCGTCATTTAAATCTATAATGAATTTATTGCCACCATTGATTAGGAAGTGTCCAATCTCCATATAGTTTTTTTTAACTGAAATTACTTTTTTATTCCTTTTCTGTCAGTCTTATCTTCTTATCAAATTTTGTTTGCAGGCATGTTAGGCGTAAACATTCTCGAACCATCAGTCCACCTTTTCGTAACTGTGTCGTGAGTGTCATTCCAAGTTTCGTCCAAATAGAAAATTTGCCTTGTTCTTGCCTTAGTTATTAGTTACGCAATTCCACTATCCTTCTGCTTTCCATAACTGCTTGACGTTTGTTTATTATTTTAAATCTGTGTCTTAGTTTCTTTATCCAATTCTGAAGAAATTTGACGCAACAACTCACGTTATGGCCGGAAGTATTCAATTTCTTCCTTATGATTTCAGTTGTAGGAATCTCATTGCTTTTGTAACAGTTGTATTTTTTTTTTTTAATAATTTTATTAGATGTTCATCTAAAAGTTTTGGTAGTCCTGTATAACAACTCGTCTTGCGTTCATAAGGTTTGTTTTTGACTATTTTACGTACAGTTGAGAAAGGAATTTTGGTCAAATTTATTGTTTGTTGAACTAGTTTGTTTCCCTCGAAACCAAACTTGAGATGTAGATTCGAAACATCGAAACATACTCTCTGTGTTTCAATATTCAAATGCATCCGAATCTTATTCACTCGTATCTCTTTTTCGCATTGTTCACCATCTCTATTGGAATCACTGCAAAGTCTGGCGTTGTTATCACACTCGTTATTACTATTAGTTCTTGTCCAAGAACGCTACATTATAAACAAAAATTTTAGGTAATTATAACTGCACCAATATCAAATTTCAACACTGAAGTCGTGATAAATTCTTGAACTGAACATGACGGCGATAACCATCCCCGCTTTCCCAATTTCTATTCGTCACCGTAACATGATTTCAAATTTAATTTTATAACTCTTCAGCTAATCATAAAACTCGGTTAGTAAAAATTTTATCCAATACGAACCGTCAATTCTACGGTGCATGTGGACTACTTCGCAACCGGTTCATTTTTATGTATTGTTTTTTTTGCCTTTGAGAGTGCCAACAACTTTAAGTATGCATAATATCGTTTACTTCAACTATAACTTGTATAGTTTGACTCCAGTATATAATTCAGTTCTTGATTTGACTAGTTGTTGGAATAGTAACCTTCAATTGGCAAGCCTGTCTAGTATTGTGGTAAGGCTGAGAAGTAGAGGTAATTTTGTTCTTGTGTATAAGACATGCTGATTCAAGAACAAACAATGAAGTCACAGTTAAAATTCCATGCATTATATACAGTGGATTGCATGGATTATTCCACTTTTCTCCACAGAGAGTTAGATGCTATGCCATACCTTAGGTAAGGTAGTTCTTTTGAAACTGTTCCGAGTGCCAAACATCCGGAAAAGAGTTTCTTATTTATAATGCCTATAGGCTTCTCGAATTTAAGACACCCATCGATATTAATTCCCAAGAATCTTGTACAGATTGAAGAGATTACAGATGCTTCAGTATAAATTTTGTTGATTTTCATTATGCCACAAAAGTGAGGTCTCATCTGCAAAAATGGTGAAACAACCATAGATACGCCAGGTCATTTATATACAGTACAAAAAGTATAGGTACTAAGATCGATCCTTGGGGCACTCCTGCTTTCACATTTTTCTCACTCGAAAAACTATTGGTTATCTACATCCTGCAAGATGGGATTCAAACCATTCCAAGCAGTTTCCAGCAATTCCATAAAGATGCAACAACAACATTCAAGTTGCTGTATGCTTTATGGAAAAAATTAAATATTGCGTCATTAGTGCTTTTGTTTTCCTGAAACCCAAAATGATGAGTAGTGAATATTTTGTTCATATTCAAATGATCATTAGGTCTTATTTCAACTAGGTTTTCAATCAACTTTGCGAACGTTGCTGGTACAGATATTGGTCTTAAGTTTGATGGATCATTAGGATTATCCCCGTTAGGAAAAGATATGACTTATGTAATTGATGACTTCTTTATTTTGTGGAAATTCATGATCTTTGTAATGAATGAAAATACTTTTGTCTAATTTCAACTAGTTATTTCATTAACGGCCGGTTTCGTGTTTTATCCCATTATCGAGTATAAAAACTAACTAATCATTGTTATTATTATTATTATTATTAACGAAAATTATCGAGAGTATCTGTTTGCAAACAATTGGAAACACCCACAAGCACTTGCAAACAATCTTTAACATTTTTCGAAATTTCATGTTTCCTAAAAACGTTTTTCATATCATTGAATGATATCACTAGCATCACTAGAAATGTCAGTACTTTGAACCTATGTTCCTATAAAGTTTTTTATGTTACCTGTACTCCTGAAATCGACTGTACTTAAAACATACCGTGCTCAAAAAATAGCTGTAAAGTCAAAGGTTTCTTCTCGAAAATATTAATTATATTACTTCAAACAATTTATTAATTATATTACTTCACCCAGTTCATTTCATTCCAAAATTATTTTCATGTGCCTGTTCCTATTATTGTTTAAATATTTGAACAGAAGTTTAAAACTTTTTTTGGTGTGATTAATGAATATTTATGTAACTTTGTGCTCAATGATGAGATTGCGTGAAACAAAATTATGCAACCTTCTTTAATAAATCTTGTTCCGAGTCCTACTCCACTCATATATCATCTCTCGCAGGTGGTCACCACAATAAACCACAATCCCACATAATTCTTCAAACTTTCTTTGTGATATTTTCTTCTTCCAGTTGTCACAACAAAAGCATTTCAGTATCTTCCACAAAAGCTACTATAAACCCAAATTCAATCCATAAACACAGTGTCTCCGCAACCATTTATCAATCGGGAGAGGTGAAAAGTCTTGACAAGCCATATATATGGGACCAACAAAGCCAAATTTGAGTATTTTGTCCGGTATTTAGCTTTGTACTCGACAACAAAAGACAGGGAAGCGTTAAAAGTCAATAGCTTTGGTGGTGTTACGGATGCATGAGTCTGTCATTTTCTTTTGCACATGAGAATTACGCGTGTGCCCTTTCCATTCAGACAGCAACGTTCTGGACAATGAACACCAGTCGTTTTGAAACAATATAAACGTTATTGAAACAAGATTGTGATATCAATATACGGTGTGGCTCATGTTGAGCTGAGCTGCATTTGTGTTTAATGATTAGGTCAACTGAAATCAGTCAAACGGAACAATAACTGTAGTGTCTCCAAATAAGAATTACAAGTTATAAAATTACAGTAAAAATATTTCAAAAACGAATTTTATCAATGTGTAATAAGCTAATCCAGTGAAGAGGTTTTTAGTGCAAAAAAATCATACCTACCCGGTTTATTGTTTCTCTTCAGATATTCTTCAGATATACAGTGTCACACATAAAGTCCGCATCAAATGGGATTTTTTTTTGTTCATCTCTTCAAGCAACTTTTGATATCTCCATTAGGTTGTTCTTTAAAAATGATGCCAAATGACATGCATATGACCGATCAAGTGATTTTTCTTTCCTGCCCAATTTGACATTATTTCCAAAAAATGTTCAGAAAAGCAGTTATTGCTCGAAATTTCGAAAATCGGTAAGGATAAAAGATGATTGTTTTTTCATTTTTCACCCATATACCAATTTTTAGCTCTCTAGTACAAATTTAGTTTTTTTACAGTTTTTCGTAAATTTGACATTTGCCGATTTCTCAAATTTAGCCAAACCTCAACAAAGTTATTGCTTTATGCCTAATTTATTTTTTCAATGCATTTTTATTACCAATTGCAATTTTAAATACAACTTATTTCGCAAAAATTTAAAACACCAGAAAAAATTATGCCAAAAATGATGCAAAGTTGATACAGTTTTTAAAAACAGATAAATATTTCACTTTATTTCCACTTTTTGCGAAATAGCTTGATACATAAGCATAATTAAAAAACAATATCAATGAAAAGTCAATAATTTATTCTTTACTGCACTTTTCAAACAGTTAAACTTTGATTTACTAATTACGAAAAATTACAACGNTGTTTTAAATTTTTGCGAAATAAGTTGTATTTAGAATTGCAATTGGTAATAAAAATGCGTTGGAAAGATAAGTTAGGCATAAAGCACTAACTTTGTTGAGGTTTGGCTGAATTTGAGAAATCGGCAAATGTCAAATTTACGAAAAACTGTAAAAAAACTAAATTTGTACTAGAGAGCTAAAAATTGGTATATGGGTGAAAAATGAAAAAACAATCATCTTTTATCCTTACCGATTTTCGAAATTTCGAGCAATAACTGCTTTTCTGAACATTTTTTGGAAAAAATATCAAAAGTTACTTGAAAAGATGAACAAAAAAAAATCCCATTTGATGCGGACTTTATGTGACACTTTATATCATTTGTAGTTTTACTGATCGATAATATGTGGTGGATAATATTCGAATAGAAAAGTTTTTCATTTTTGCCACTTCTTTCATTTCACGAGAAATGACTTGTTTCAAATTTTCTTAATAAACGCCCTGTATATTTTACCATTTCTGTATTTCTAAGACAATTATGGATCAGAATGTGTTATTTCCGAAAGTTTTCATGTCTACCTTATTTTTTTCAAAAATCGTTTTTATTTTGCATCTATGTGGCTATCAAGGACTTCGGAAAAAATAGCACTAGTTAACAAAATAAACTTTCAGCTGATTTTGTTGAATCAATTGAAGGCGTAAAACCTTCAGAATTGGCAGATTCTGATCCAAAATTGTTGAAAAGTCACAAGATGTTCCATTTCAAACTTCAAAACACGAACTATTCTGGTTGAAACTATAAAAAGAAGTGAAAAATATGAAAAACTCTACTCTTCATTTATCATTCACTTATAACAAATGACTTTTGGATTTACCCATTATTCTAAAAGTTATAACTTGTCATTTAGATTATTTGACAACAGTTTTTACGTAAAAATAGAGTGCATTTAAATTGATCAATCTTGACTTTATACAAAAAATCAGTTTGTATATATAAAAACATATAAGTCATACAGGGTACTGGCAAATAATAAATAATTAAAAAAACAGTTTACATATATAAAAATGTATAAGTCATACAGGATATTTTCTAATAATGAATGAGTGAGCATTTCTTTTGTTTGTATGTATAAAAACATATAAGTCGTACAGGATGTTGGCAAATAATGAACGAATAAGATATTTTTTTAAGATTATCATTATAAAATTCTTGTATATTATAGTATGGTATATTCAGATATGTCGGTACTAGTTAATTTCACTACATTTGCCAAAGTAGGTATTCAAATAATCATTTTATTATCAATTCGTGCGACAAGCTCAAGCAATCCAAATAACTCTAGGGATGTGACTGAGATATTTATTGGAATTTCTAGTTATTTTGAAAATGTATGAGACTTTGGTTTGATTTTACTTAACCGTCAAAGAACTCCATTGAAACAACACAAACATAGTAAGATAATGTAGTATACTGCAAATAATCCGGTCTGCAGTTTACGTCAAGTACTCAACTTATGATGCACGGTTTGGAACTTTTCGTGTAAACACCAAAACGTTAGTTCAACACTTCGACACGTGTTTCGAACACCTCCGGCCATCTTCAAGAGAAAAATTAATCGTCCTCTAGAAGATGATCATTTGGCGATCGAAACACGTGTTAAAATAACGGTTTGGTGTTGGTAAAATTCTCCAGTCATATTAAGTACACAACTTGCTTATTCCGGCTAACGAATAAGAAATATTTCATTTCATTTGTTCGTAGCAACCTATTATTTTTTATGTTGAGTCAAGAACATTTTCATTCTACTTCTATATTCGAAAAATATTGTATTTCGTTTTATTTGTATTGATGGATAATATGCTAGTAAATAAATAGCCCTTTATCTGATTTGATCGATTGTTTTCTCGAGAACATGCCTATCTGGAACAGCCCAAGATTAGTGAACAGAGTTCGTTGACTGCTGATATTCATCATGAGTTCACCATCAAAACTCAGTAAAATTTTCCAAACGACAGTACGTAATAATATGAAACTGAATTGCAGAAAATTGCATGCTGCTCTTGCAACAGATTAAGTTTTACGAGAAAAGGTGTCTCCTCACTGAATGTTTTTGTACGAACGGAAAAACCATTACGACTGAGTAGCAAAACTCGGAGTCTGGATAAAAGCTGATAATATTACTCCATGCAAATCCGGTGGGAAATACGGATTCTCTTAGTGTCTGTCCTCAGTTATTCCAGTGGCATGACATTGTCAGGTGGAATTTCAAAGACGTACAAAATCTGATATGATTGAATTTCCTTTCTGAAATATTCTAGGTGATGATTTGGAGTTCTCTTACTATACAGCCTGATTGAAAGTGAATACACACCATTAGTAACTACGTGATCAAATAATTTGAATTCTGCTAGTTCGGACTTTCATTATCTAATGTGATTTTGATTTGATTCGGAATCTCTGGAAAAAAAATTAAATCAAAATGTTTTTCTTCTACGACTGTCATTTAAATTAACATTTTTAATAGTTGTCAAGACTATTGAAAGATGATGTTAGCGTGTTAAAAATATTGTTAACACTAGTGTTGAAAGTATTCAAAAAAGTTTTATTATGAACAATAGATATAGATACAATTACATTCTGCTACAAATGTGTTATACACATTAATTACGTTATTATTATTATTTATGAACATTAATGTGGAAAGTACAATTAGAACAACTGCTGATAATAATACTTTGCGATGATGAAGAGCCTTGTAATATATGCGAGCTATCTGGGTTGACAATTTCATGGGCATTCTTGAAGTGGAGAAGACGATGCTGTAACGCTGGAGCCAGATGACGGAATTATTCTTTCAGCGATATCCTTTTTTACAAGAAATAGATTGATTGATGTAACCCTCAGCTAATGTTGTAGACTTCCATCCTCCGTGCTTCCTAATATCCGTTATATTTGCTCCTGATTCTGCTAACAAAGTACTTCTGCAACAGTGGCAGAGGGCATTTTGCCAAACATGTTTATACCAACTGGGTTGGCACTGCATTTATAATTTGAGTTCAAAAAAAAACGTTAATGATTGATAACAGGAGGACGCAATGCAACGTATTTATTAAAATGGTCAATGTTTTTTTCCAATGATGCAAAAGGAACGACCTATTTTTGTTTTTGTATTTGGAATTTGAACAATCAATGATTTATCCATTAATTCAATGTCTTTTAAAAATAAATGGCACACCTCTTCATGCAGGCAGGCTCCATATATTCCGAAAATAGTAGAAACTATAAACCTCTGCACTTGTTCAAACGTAAGAGTTTTTAATTTTTTTAGTATATAACTTTCATTTTTACGCTTTAAGAATACTATTACCTAGAAATATTTGCTTGTATTAACACCATTTTCGACGAGCGCACTCGACTTTATCATTGAAAACTTGGTCCATAAAGTTGACGAGTTCTATATTTTTTATTTCCCTTCTAGATAGGCTAAGAAGACGGTTTTGCTGAAATTTCCTTCATCGTTTTCAAGTCTACACCAGCTAAGAAAATTAGAATATGCGATGTCGTACTGCTGAGCCAATTTTTTGATAACAATTCACTTGAAGCCCTTCTTGCAGCCTCTTCAATATCGTCAGGAACACACAATTGTTCTTCATTATGCAAGACATTGAACAACAGCAAGAACTTAAATGTGACTTCAAATAAAACGCGTGAGCTGTAAACAATACTGTTTGTTGGTAACCAGGTGATTTGGCGTCACCTGACATGGCCACTTCACAGCAAATGCGATAACATGAAAATAGTTAACTGAGAAGAGATGTCAAATGTGTTTTATGAAGATATTAAATTTATCTATTCTATTATGAAATCAGGACAGTTGTACAAAAAAGTTTGTATAATATTTGTCTTGAAAGTGAGTTTTATTTGTTGACTGTTGAGTTTTATTTCCTTCGTGAAACTTTTTCACTCACAAAATAAAGCCTTGCTTTTAAAACTCATATCATAAATAGATATTATAGTAGGCACTGAAAAGTTAGATGAAATTACAAGAAAAAAGATGAAAGTTACCACAAGTGAAAGATAAATGAACAAAAAATTATCAAAATAAAATAGATTCCAAACCAAGAAACTCCACTTCACACTTCACAAAAAAAGTACAGTAACTTGGTTTGAAGTATTTTTCAATTTTATTTGATCCTTTCAAGATTTTTATTTCCTTTTACTCTGTTGTCATTTCCATCTTTCATTTTAATTAAATTTTATTCGTTTTATTGTAATTTATTTGCACATTTCAGTGCTTCATATAATTGATATTTTGGCTCTATTCATTTCAAATTTATTCATTATTTCAGAGATTCAAATCATTTTAGAATCATAGTAGACAATGGAAGTCCGAACTAGTAAAATTCACCATGAAACATTGTCAACCACTTCAAAACAAATTATTTGAATACGCACAAAAAGCCTTGTATGTTATACTACCGGTACGCGCCAGCTCTGTACGGGTGCAATGCTGATACTGAATATAAATTTACGCACCGGAAATTAAAGGGCATGGAGAAGAAGTGGTGGAAAAATAATTTTAAAAAAATATACCGGTATGGAGAAACAGTGATGAAAGATAACTCCATTCTATAAACTCGGCTTTTTCCCCGCTGGCGCCCCAGTTGGAATATCAAAACACCATTTTTCTCTGCACATCTACAACATAAAACGAACCTACATATAAAAATGATATAGCGGTACGGAGAAACAGTGATGGAAAAGTTATTTTCATTTCTAAACGCCCCCCTTTTATACCCAGGGGGAGCCCCAGTTGGACTATTCAAGAAGCCTTTCTAATTGCACATCTACAACATAAAACGAACCTATATACAAAATTTCATGTTAGATTTCTTGTCCACTAATTTTTTTAACAATGAGAATGACACATTTAAAAATATGTCATATTCTGAAAGCTTTCATCAATGTAATGTAATGTAATGTTTATTCACCAAATACAAAAGAAGTTATACATATTTCTCACATATAACATACATATACACATGAATGAATAAACGGGGTAATCACTGAAGCTGAATTGGGTACAGCTTGTGCGTAATGTTGATGTAGTGTATGAAGAAATTCGAGAGGTAAATAGACTTAGAGGAAAAATAGAAGTTGAAGAAATATAAAATAAAATATTAATATAAAATATTGTGAAAGTTAAATGGAAATAAAATCTACATATTACATAATAGCATAATATAAAATTAATTATAAATGAGCACTTTGAAAAAATATCATATAATAATTACTAGTAAAATACAAACGTCAGAAAACGTGAGTATAGAATATAAAAGCTGATAAAAATGGTACTATAAGAATGTAAATGTAGCACTTGAAAGAATATAAGATACATATATATTACATAATAACATATAAAATACGAGCAAAGATAATTATAAATGTAGATAAGCACTTTGAAAAAAAATATCACATTATAATAACTAGTAACATAGAAAGTTCAGAAAACAGTTGAACTTATTCAGTACTTGAGAGTGATTTCTTGTATATTTTATTGTTAACTATATTGTGTCCTACATATATTTCCCTATGTCGTTACCATTCCTTTATATAAAAGTTTCTTTTCACTGCTTCGAGTACAATGACCATGTTTGATGGGATCAACTTTAATTTTTTTTTGGTGGATGCTGATTATGATTTTCAGATTGAAAAGTTGTCTTGGGTCGAAAAGTTGACTTTCTCTATACAGTGCGTCACTCGGATAAGTAATTTTTTTATTGTATATAACTCTAATTATCCTTGAGGTCACAAATCAATTAAGTCATTTGGAAAATGAATATTAAACGCTCCATTATTCAAACTTTTCTATTGATAATGAAAATGGGAAATCGAAATGTGTCAACTTTTCCGCGAAGGAAAAAATCGTTACTCTTACTGCTCAATTGAAATTATCAATGATGCTACAGTTCCAGAAGCTCAAACTAATTTTTCTGAAATTATCTGCTCTTCGAAGATCTTTATCCAAATTTTCAATACCTTCAACAGTTTTTGAGATATTTCCAAAAAATGAGCACCCATTGAGTACTTATCAATGTTTCAGAATCATTTGTTTGTGCAAATTGGCTCGAATAATATTTCACTCTTGATGGAAACACAAGTACCTCAAACATAATAAATGTGAAACCGAACTGAACTTTTGCGAAATGGCACTTATGGACTGCCGTATACTCTGATTGGGAAAAATGAAACGGTGACCGCTTTCTTTAAACATTTATTTCTGTGTGGCTAGCAACATGACCTCGAATGGCATTCGGGTTTTTTATACTCCGGTATGTGAGTTTTTATTGAATTAGAAAAACTCGTGAATATATCACATTCTCCGACACCAATTGATACTATTACAAAAAGAGTAAAATTCTCAATTACAATATAACGATACAGTATCTAACGCTAGTTGCACACACACCGATTTTGGACGGCCAGTATAAAATAGGCCGATATTTTATTGGTAGCGGGTGCTTGCACACACACCAAATTTTTATCGGTCAAACAATCAGTTGCTTTGTTGTCGTAATTAACACGCACTACCAAAACGAAGTTAATGCGTACTAACTACAATTTCACCGAGCATTCGAGACTGGAATGGTCGGTAAAAAATCGGTGAGTATGCAAGAGTGTATTTAGTCATGTACGCCACTACTTCCCGGTACTGCCAGCAATACAGTGGCAGTGGACGGCTGCTCACCGGTATTTTACCAGGTCCCATTCCCACATGTGGTTCACTATTGGAATTTGGACGACCGGTACAAAGTCGGCCGTCCAAAATCGGTGTGTGTGCAACTAGCGTAACGTACTCTATCATATTACAATAACGCCGACCATTCCAGTCTCAAATGCTCGGTGAAATTGTAGTTACTACGCATTAACTTCGTTTTGGTAGTGCGTGCTAATTACGACAACAAAGCAACTGATTGTTTGACCGATAAAAATCCGGTGAGTGTGCAAGCACCCGCTACCAATAAAATATCGGCCGATTTTATACTGGCCGTCCAAAATCGGTGTGTGTGCAACTAGCGTAACTGTATACAAGAAAACTACTTATCATATGTAAGACGATCGGGGGGTTTTACAATTCTCTTAGGTCTAGGTACATGTCTTGAATTATTTGACTCAACATCATTAGAAATATCAGGAATAACAAATAAAGTACATGATTGATCGATCAGTAATGATGGGTTATTCTCGGTGGGAACTTCAAATGACTTTTCATTTTAGTTTTTCCGATTTGATTCGTATGACGTTTCCAAGTTTCATTAAGTTCAGGAATTTCAAAAATGTATGTACACTTTCCTATAATTTTTTTCAACACGCTTTTATTAGCTTCACCTGTATGTATGTTTCTTTGTTTGTAACTCTCTATCTCAGGATCTGTATTTGACAGAATTATCGGCATTATTGCTTGATCTATTCGCGGATAGATGGCGAAGTATGTAAACTCCTTGATATATCAATATTATTGCTTGATCTATTCGCAGGCATATGATGCTGTACGAACGTAACCTCCTCAATATAATTTGAACTCACTTTACATGTATTTCTTCATTTGAAAAAAAGATTTTGTTATTTAACACGCGCGCCTGCTGCTTTATTGGAACCCTCCTTTGCACGCCTGGTGCCTTGGGCTTGGTAGCTGATTTTCAGGCTCCCTCTCCGGAATCGGAAAATATCAATGGTTATTTTTCTAAACAATATACGGCTGATTGATCCCAAAGTTTAGATAAAATAAATATAGTTTAAAAAGACTAAAAAACACGCTTTTATAGCATACGAAACTAAAAAATTAAAAATAAATATAGTTTAAAAAAACTTAAAAACACGCTTTTAAAGAACATCGAACTAAAAAGTTGAAAATATTTTTTTTTAAATAAGCTTAAAACAATAACGAACGAAAAATACTAGTATTATTGTGAAAAAAACGTGGGCGCTTCGTGCCATATTTTTTGTATATCAAGCGCCCGTCGATTTTTTCACAATATACTAGTATTTTTCGTTCATAATTGTAATTAGCTCATTTGTAGAAAAAATATTTTAAACTTTTCAGTTCGATGTTCTTCAAAAGCGTGTTTTTTAGTTTTTCAAACTATATTTATTCTAAACAATATACGGCTCATTGATCCCAAAGTTTAGACAAAATAAATTGGTATAATTGAATAGAACTGGCCGATACTTGATGAAAATTCACATTGAAAAACTAATTGATACAGTTTTTTGTATGATTGTCACTAAAAAGGTTTTAAGAAAACCGCGACAATCATACAATAAACTAAATTAATTAGTTTTTTTTAATAAATTATGTTTATAAAACTAAACAACACGCTTTCATAGCATACGAAACTGAAAAATGAAAAAAAAAAATAGTTTACAAAACTAAAAAACACGCTTTTACAAAGCATCCAACTAAAAATTCAAAAATATTTTTTTTAATAAGCTTAAAATAGTAACGAACAAAAATACTAGTATTATTGTGAAAAAACGTGAACGCTTTGTGCCATATTTTTTGTATATCAAGCGCCCGTCGATTTTTTCACAATATACTAGTATTTTTCGTTCATAATTGTAATTAGCTCATTTAAAGAAAAATATTTTAAACTTTCCAGTTCGATGTTCTTCAAAAGCGTGTTTTTTAGTTTTTCAAACTATATTTATTCTAACCAATATACTGCTGATTGATTCCAAAGTTTAGATGAAATAAAAACACCCTTTTTAGCATAAGATACCAAAAAATGGAAAATAAATATAGTTTGAAAAACTTATAAACATGCTTTTAAAGAACATCGAACTAAAATGTTGAATATATTTTTTCAAATAAGTTTAGAACAAAAAATACTAGTATTATTGTGAAAAAAGCGACAGGCGCTTGATATACAAAAAATATGACACAAAGCGCCCACACTTTTTTTACAATAATACTAGTATTTTCCGTTCGTTATTGTTTTGAGCTTATTCGAAAAAAAAAATTTAACTTTTCAGTTCGATGTTCTTTGAAAGCATGTTTTTTATTTTTTTGAACTATATTTATTGTACCATCGCTGGTATCCAAATAAATTTATTTACTTCGCGATAATCTTTCACAATAAACTTCTCTCCTAATTCAAACATGCCGCTCGCCCAGCAACCAAAATTTTCAATTTGATTTTCTTACTTTTTTGGTTTCTATTTCAACTCATAAGGATCTTTTGCAATATCAAAGATTGCCGTATGGTATTGCATCCGATCCTGCAATGTTTCAAAAAATAATGTCTTCTCTAACACAGGATATTCAGGAATGGGTGTGTTTCTTGTATGATATCTTGTCTTACAAAATGAGTGTTTGTTTTCTCTAGCTGAATAACTAAAATTTTTCTCAAATTTCTTCTAACGCATGTTGAAATATCACACATACTTTGTTACAAACGTGCGACTTCTGTAAATATTATCGTTAGACGTGGGATTACTCAGAACGTGCCCATACACTGAACATATATCGAGATTCTTCCAAAAATGCTTAGAGCGATTTGTTTTGACAAACCAGATGTTCCGACTTTTTATGCCAATTTCTGAGGGAGACAAATGTCCTTTGCCGGCGTCGCCTGTCAATAATTCATGTTTCTGACTTCAACAAAACAAAGCACCGTTTTCATCGTTTGAATGATCGGACCATCTGCTAAGAGGTTTCTTCGATAGGAAGGAATGTTTTTACAATTTTTCTGGGTGTGACAACCACTTTATAGTTTCACATTTATTCATCTGAACTATTTTGCTGAAGTACAACTCAGTGAATCTTATACGGATATTGAAGTGATAAAAAGATGAAAGTTAATAAAATGATCGATTAATTATCTTTCATTATTGAAAAACACCTTAGATAATTCCGAAATTCATTGGATACATAGGTATTATCTATTCCCAATGAATGAATACTAGCATTCTTCTAAAGCAAATGAACTTTAAACGTTCAAGCCAGTCTCGATATACCTACACAGTAGGTTTAATGGACTAACGCCTATCAGAAAACAACTACTCCCCTGGCTAATACCACGAAGGGCGTTGGAATATATCCGACAGGCATCAGTACAGGAATCTTTACAGAAAATGTCCTGCATATGCAATTGGCAATACAACTGAAAGAGTCGACCTTCAATTCTGGAACGGGCACACTTGCAGACCGGTTTCGGGCTTATTAGCCACTCATCAGTGCAAGATAGTGACCATTATGGACCTAACGTCAATGATATTCCACCAATTGAAAATCGGAATTATTTCAGAGTATTTCATTCCTCTTCCAAAGTTGAAGCGAACATCACAAAATGTCACTCCATCTAGTGGACGAGGTACTAACCAACTGCATATCCGTAATTTGCCCGATTCCTCTGAATAAGGAAGAAAAACTTTCTTATTAGTCAGTGGGCTATGCTTGAAGACTGGCAGTAAACAAATATAAAGCAAATGAACTACTGTGTAGGTATATCGAGACTGGCTTGAACGTTTAAAGTTCATTTGTTTTAGATTTGTTCACTGCCAGTCTTCAAGCATAGCCCAGTGACTAATAAGAAACTAGCATTCTTGCAAAGCTGATTCCAAGAATATATCACAAGTTACCTCACATTTGTTCAGATTGGGCAGTAAAACAAAAGGTATTGTTGACTTAGAAAGTTGTAAAACATGGGCTTAGAAGTCCCAGGCCTCAGGAAGAAATCGCTTTTTTTGTTCAATATTATCTTTATTCATCAACCTTATCTTAATCAAGAGCCACAGAATCATTCCAGCGCCGCTCTTACATTTCAGTACCACTTTTGTAGGAACGATTTATCTTTTGCCTCAAAATAGGCATCAGTTTCGGCAATAACTTCTTCATTCAAGCAAAATTTCTCACCGGTGGGATTTTTTTTGAGGTCTGCGAACAGTCGGTAGTCGCGAGGAGCTAAACCCGGTGAATACGGTGGATGTGGGAGCAATTCGAAGTTCAATTCATGTAGTTTTGCCATTGTTTTGATTGACTTGTGACACGGAGCATTGTCTTGATGAAACCAAATATTTTTCTTTGCCATAGGCGGTCGTTTCTTTGCAATTTCGGCCTTCAATCGCCACAATAACGCTACATAATATTCACTGTTGATGGTATTTCCTTTCTCAAGACAGTCGATGAATAATACACCACGCACATCCCAAAAGACCGAGGATATAACCTTTCCAGCCGATTGTTGTGCGTTTAGGAGCTTTAGACGAGATTCACCAGTTGCTCTCCACTAAGATGACGTTTGTTTTGATTCTGGAGTGAAATGATGGATCCATTGCCACATATCGACGCAAAATTTCAGGTTTGTAATGTTTAAACATGGCCAAACACTTCTCACAATCATCATCAGTGAGATCGCGCGGCACCCGCTTTGAATTGTACACAAAAGGGGAAATGTTAGTCGGAGGCTACCACAAATTCCTTAGTACAGTAACAATCAAGTATACTTACTGTAAGACTACAATTAACTCGTACGTAATATAATATATATAATGAAAATAAAATCAATTAATCTGTTCAGAAATACGCCATAGGCGTACTGCATTCGAATTATTTGCTCTTAACGAATTGAATAAATGAATTTATATGACGAAAATAGAATATTTATTCTTGAACAATATCATTCATAACAAACAAAATAACAAATAAACTATGACAAATGCTAAAATATGTCCAGTAGTAACCAAGACATTCTCCAAGGAATAGAGGTATTTAATTGAAAGGGATTGAAAAAACATTGATTTTTTGAAGGCGGTATAAATAGATATTCCTTTGAATTATACTGTCAACAGACACATCGCACCCATCAATAAGACCAACTTGGCTTTCTATCGGGATTATTCGAGATATTCTTCAGTTTACTTCGAGAGCGCGTTGAATAAACAGTTATACAACATGGAAGCTAGTTGTTCGGGAATCGTGAAGCGTCCGAAATTGTAACCATTAAATATAAATGAAAAAACATTTGTATATAATTCTTTAAGAATACAATATCCGCCGGAAATGAAAAGTAAGGAGGAAGTAGTGCAAAAAAAAATGCGAGTATGACCGGTGTCAATAGATCGACAATTTTCAGAATTCCCAAGGAACTCAAGAAAAACAACAACTTTTTCGAGCCGAAAGTGTCCACTAATAGAGAGTGTTTGGTTATCGATAAAGAAGTGAGAACAGTACACTCTTTTTACATAAAAAACGAAATACCAACATTAAATAAAGTTCTGTCAGTTATTCGTGAAGACAGTTTTTTTCCTGATATAAGAAGAACTTGATTATGGAAGATATTACATGAGTTAATTTCACTTTCAGAAAGCAAGATAGAAAGAGCATGTTAACAGAAAAATCAGAGATTGTAGAATGGAGAAGAAACTATTTAAGAGAAATAAAGAAAGTCAGAGCACTAGGTAAATCTATTTTTTATTTGAAATAAACATGGGTCAATGAGGGTCATACCGTCTCGAAGGTTTGGCAAGATCAGAACATCAGAAGTAAAAGACAAGCCTTTATGGAAGGTTGGTCCACTGGTTTGAAAATTCCAGTTGGCAAAGGTCGTCGTCTTATCATCACTCACATGGGCAGAGGTGAAGGATTCGAATATGGATCAAATCGGAGAAAAATGGGGATTATCATCAAGGAATGGATGCCACAGTATTCAAAAAATGGTTCAAAAACATACTTGTAAAACTTCCGCAGGGATCCGTAATAGTAATGGATAACGCAAGTTACCACAGTAGACGAGTCGAGAAGCTGCCGACGTCGTGTTGGAAGAAAGCAGATATTACTGAGTGGTTACAAATGAAAGCTATTCCTTTCGAATTGATCATGTTAGAAGCGGAGCTCCTCAACTTGGCTAAACTTCATAAGTCAAAATTCGTCAGTTATGTCACCGATTAGATTACTAAAGGAATGTCAGTTCTTCGGTATTTTCACATTCTTTGTCGGTGTTCTCTCGTTCTTTGTCGCGTATCCCTATCCTAATGGCTCGTTAGCGGCGTCCTCAAGGGATATAGAGCGTAGACATATCTCAATGATTTTGTGGGTGAATTGCAGTGCTATTTGCTTGAGACGACTATGTTGCTTTCTTTGATGTAGCGACATGTTTACATTCTTGAAATTCTTTTACTCTCAGACAATACTGATCGAACTATAACAACATACTATCTTCAGCATCTGATATATCTGATATATAAGGAGCAATGTATTTGAGGTGATTTTTTCCTAATTGAATTGCTTCTTAGGTTAACTGAATGAATCGTTTGCTGATTAATCGGTTTAAATAAATAATCAGGAGGTATAATAATATTCAGAAGGTAAAATACATTCTGAACTTTTCATTATTATACATGCAATTCTCGTGGGAGTATTTCGTATACTTTGTTATAGTGTGGAAAGAAGTTGCAGCACTACCTAATATGACTGAACTAATTCGGGTTTGAAAAACATATTTCAAAAAACCCCTCCAAAGCTTTCACAAGCTCAGAGGATCCCCTCCTGATAGGGTTCTCAGGGATACTTTTGACAACCATTATGAAACTTTTCGCCTTCACTGCCAACATTCTTCTGAACGTATAAAGAAACAATATAAAATCAATTCAATCGTCTCTTTCAAAACCGATCACTCCTAAAATATTCATGGAGTATTATAAGTCTCTCTCTTCCAATTGAGGTGAAATAATGAAAAATAATGAACAGAAATTTCAGTGAGGTGGGTCTGTGAACAGTAAGGGCTTGATTGATTGGAAGTAATGAAAAAAATATTCATTAACACTTCAATCGTTTCTCTTTGTCTCGACGTCTTTCTGCTGGAATTATGTGTTTCTCTGAGGCCAATGATTACTGTCAGTTATCAAATTTTAAATATACTAATGCATATCCCATCCTGATAAAATACAGCATGGATTCTTCATTTTTAAAGTACCTATTGGTAGATACATACAAGATGGGCTGAAAAGTGCGTAGTCGAACACACAAATGACGCTACTAGTATCAAATCCATATGATTTTCAGTTAAACCTTTAATAGACTTGTGTGCAAATAACACAGCTGTCAGACTATTAGTTTGTGTGACAGAATATTTTGAATGGAGCAACTTTTGCTTGAAGAAGCATTGTTTATCTGGCGAAAAAAAAAATACTTCTGAAGCAAAGGCTTGGTTGAGAAACATTCTTCGGCCTATGCACTAGGAAAATTGAGCATTGAGAAGGTGAATTTTGAATACACATAATGCTTGGCATTGTGAAAAATGGTTTAACATATGTAGTATACTCCAGATCACAAGCCTGAGGATTAAGTGAGGAATGGGAAAAAATACCAGCATGGTACCAAGAGAACTGGCTGGTATCTCAATCGCCACAAAAGAAATAACCAGAAAAGGAATTTCTGGCAAAAACATAACAATGTGTACTGATAGTCGACAAACCCTATTAGCCTTGAACAGACAACGTGTTACTTCAGGACTAGTACTAGAGTGCCACCGAGAATTAGCCAAAGCCTCGGTAGATAATAACATTATCCTGAGGTGGGTTAAAGGGCACGACAGGAGTAAAGGTAATCGCATTGCCGACTCTTTAGCCAAGGAAACGGCTGGACTAATAATTTCAGGACCTAGTGGCACCTACGGCCTGATGACTTCGACAATTGCGGAACAGGCCAAACATCATTCCCATGCTCAATCCCTAAAGGAATGGGATGAAATCAAAGGATGCAATCTCGCCAGGATCACCCTGGCGCCGAAGAAATATCTGGCGATGACCAGGAAAAAATCTACGCTTAATACTAGGATTTCTGACTGGCCACTGTCAACTAAGGAAACACCACAACAATATGGGGCAAGTGGACACATCAGGATGTGTGAACAGGAATATGAGACTGTCAAGCATGTCCTATGCGAATTTCCGGAGTTATCGTCAATAAGAGAGTGTGTGTTCGACGAGTCTTGGCCTACACCTGCCGAT
The DNA here is from genome assembly GCF_000500325.1 of Leptinotarsa decemlineata. Classification (NCBI taxonomy): domain Eukaryota; kingdom Metazoa; phylum Arthropoda; class Insecta; order Coleoptera; family Chrysomelidae; genus Leptinotarsa; species Leptinotarsa decemlineata. The sequence goes on from NW_019289731.1 coordinate 63,014, forward strand.
ATAAAGGAGATGTCTCCCAGAGACCTCTCCACCTTCCTGAAAAGGACAGGAAGGACGATGACCTAGGAGGACAACTCTTCGGGAGTATGTACAATAGGTCACATGTGGCCTAAGTTATGTGGGCCTACACTCACCCTCCCTACTCTACAGATACAGATACAGAAGGGTTTAACAATGGTAAAAGGTTAACTTCATGGTTCATCGCTCAAAGCACGTTTGATATATATATTTCATTTTCTGTATGGAGTTTATCGTCATTGATGTTGAAATCGTAATCTATCTACAAAAAATGGCACGTATAGGTGCCAGTTCGGAACTCTTATGTTCGGAGATTCTTGTTTAAATATGTCTTGAAATCTTTCCTGTATAAACTTTTGGATAGGATCCGCATTTAACACCTGATCTATTATACTGTCAATGTGTAACTGGTTTTTTATATGTTTATTCAAGAAGTTACCGGTCTTATATGCTATGTTAATATCAAAATTACTTAATACTTATTTTATCTGATGTTTTTCCAGTATATATGAGTGTTTATAAGGTACCAGTATTATATTCAATGTAAAAGTATACTCCGTTAATGGCTTTTTCAAAAAGTTTCATACCAAGTATCTGATGAAGTGGGTTGAGGGTTGAAGTTGTTATTTACTGCAATTTGTTTCATCATTAATTCCTTATTAACATTAATTGAGGACATTGGTATGCTGAGTTTGTGTATAAGAGTCTGTGTATCATACTAGGTGATGTTATTGTGGGTGATTAGAATGATTGTTGATATTTGTGCCCGTATGGGCAAAACACACACATGGGTAAATTGCGAAATCGTGTTTTTTATTGATTTTTGTCATTGTGAGGTATAAAAAGTTCATATGTTCTTAGTTCTTTTATGAATTCAATGTTTATTCATGAGTAGAATTGATGTATTGAAAAAATTACTGTAATTATCGACTGGTTCCTGTGAAGCAGGCTATCACTTCGTCAACATACCTGTAGGTGAATTTTTAGAAAAATGTACGCTGTATAGTTTTTCCAAAGTTGTCCTTGAAAATTTCTTTCAGGAGGGGGCTTAGTGGATTACCCATTATGAGTCCTTCTATTTTGTTATATTTATACATTTAAAATGATTTTGGTCGAGGTAGTGTCAATAGTGAAAGAATATCAGAATATCACATACATCAATTTTTGACAACGATCCTCTCTCTGAAAAAGAAAGTTCAAAGTTAAGCCACTCTCTTCTTTTTGAACCCTGTCTCAAGACATCTTATTTCTGACGAGACTGACCAGTCAGAAATATGGTCAAGAGATTTTAGGGGCTTCATTCAATGTCAAAAAAACTAGTTCTGCTTTTTCAATCATAAAATTATAGACTCTATCGAATGCAAATGTTGAACATGCACTTCAATTCAGAATAGGTAAATTGTATCATTTGAATATACAGGGTGTTTCAACTGAAACTTCACCCCACCCCTGTGTGTCAGAAATGAAAGTATGATCAGAAATTTCAAAGAACACGTCAATTTTTATTTCATACATGAAACTTCACCCCTGCGACGTCAGCAGCTACCCTCAAAAATAATTCCGGACTATGGTTTTCACGCCACAGATGCACTTCTGATATCCATATTGTCAGTTGTTGGAATTGTCTCGAAATCTTCTCAGATTTTTTTGAGTTTCGTCGGTCCGTAGCAAAGCGATTCGACGTGGGTGCTTTGTTCACTCATACGAATTGACTGCCGTGTTGGTCGGTGGTTCAAGCCCTGGTCTGAACGATCGATTTTCACTTGCTATCGTCCAACCCGTGTTAGAAATCACACGTTTAAAGATAAAACCTCGTTAATCGTTAGCTCGCACAAGTTCCGACTTCTGAGGGTTGTCTTTAGTAGGGGTGCGACAGCTGGTTAACGGAAAAATAGATTTCAAACAGATTGTTTTGTGATATTTACATTCGACTGATGGTATTCGTTCCTGATATCGACATGAATTTTTAGAAAAACAAATAAAGTGATTTACATATTCAATATCCATAAAGAGAAGTTGTTTCAGTTATAACTTTCCTCCATAGTTTTCAATAGGTTTGGATAATTTCCACTGTGAATTATTGTTGAAAGCACATCCAAATAATTGATGAAAAAGCCATCCTCCTCAATAATTCATTTTAAAAATCTACTCACAATCTATTTTCAGAATGAAACAATTTAATTTCAGTTCATTCGAAAAACTGAATCGATATAATGAATATCTCAAATATTCAAGATGGAAAGATACTAAGAACCAAAATGCATTTTCGCAATTAAAGTAAGTATAAATCGTTGTAGCCTGTCAAATTGTTTCGTGGTACACAAAGGAATGAATATCAATTATTTACTTATAATTCCATTACTGTAGTGCACATCTAATTACTTGTGAAATCGAAATGACGTTTGGATCAAATTGTTATAGGTATAGTTTTGTCCTCAACATATCAGGTTTCAAAATTGATTTCATTTTTATGACTATGATACTCGTTCGATCCCATCACATGTTTTTTTTCATTTCGGAAATATCGACTGTTCAAATTACCTTCAATACTAGTGATCTTCTTAGGGAATTTTCACCATCCACAATCTGAAAAATATGAAAATAGTAATGAAGAACTTCAAACACGCAAACATTTAAGTTCACCCCGATAACTTACTGCGTAATTTCAAAGTATTTTTCACAATTCACGCAGTAACCTATTGGGGTTAACTGAGAAGTTAGTTTTTTCAAGGACGAAATAGGAGCACTACTGAAAAATCCTGAAAGTGCTCTTAGAGCGGTGCCTGTGCGAAAGTAGTGATTCACATTGGATTTGAATTGCTGGAGATTAAATTCATTTGAAAAAACGTTCTCAGCAAGTTTATTCGACATAAACGCCGTCCTCCAAATGGAAAAGTTCTCTGTGAAGTTCGTGGTGTACTGAGTTGAACCTCAAAACGATGAGCAGCCACAGTCCGTCGCATATTTCTGATATGTACTGCTCTTGGTGAAATCGAATGTGCCAATATTTGAACATTCCCGTGGAAGTATGTGTAGAATAGAGACACATCTCCAAACTTTCTTCGATGTTCAGGACTGTCTAGGATGCAAGTGATGTTCGCGTCTCCAATTAGGCGGATGGCTCTTTTCTGGATGGAATCCAGCAGGATATGTATGTGGGCTGATACCCATATATGAGAACAACATCAAAAACAAGGTCTGATTTGAGATTTATGAGGCATCAAAAGTTGCTGAAGTGTGTATAAATTTCTAGTTCGAAACGGTGTTGCAAGCCACATTGATGATCGCCCAAGATTTTGGAGCCTTCCAAATATTCGAGGATAAGATGATTTACTGCTTTCTCCGTGATTTTTGATATCACTGATAGAAAAGCGACTGATCTATAGTTATTTGGCGTTCAGCCAATTCCCCTTTTGGGGAGCAAGCAATCTTCCAATACGAAGGAAAAACCTCTTTCTTGTAAGACAGGTTGAAAAGTCTGCAAAATACTGGTGCGAGTTCTTTTGCGCACCAGTATTTTGCGCAGGACCAGATGCCTTGTTGATATTGAGCTGTTTCAAAATTTGCCTGACTATATCTGCATGAATATTCTTTGAACAACATTTTTGTGAAGGACTAATATTTCATACTGTTTTTTTTTTTGGTTTATAACCTTCCACAATCTGGAAAAATGAAAGATAAATCAATAGAGAATCTGCTAGTATAGTAAAAGGTAAACTGAAAAATCCACCCCGAAAAGTTACTGCGTAATATAAACTACTGGAAAGTCCAATTAGTCAGTAACGTGTCGTATTCATAAATTTGCCTACAAATTGAAAAAATCCATTGAAAAAATTAAATATTGATACTTAGCTTTCTTAAGTGGTTACCGTTTCGGAAAACAATCCTTTTCCGTTTTCAAAACCTGTATTCACTATGAAAGTCTCTCTTTTGACTTTTGTTAAAAGAAATTAGAAATATCACAGTTTCAAGCGAGATTTTCATTGTGAATACAGGTTTTAAAAACAGCAAAGGGTTGTTTTCCAAATTGTCAACTACTTAAGAAAGCTAAGTATCAAATATTAAATTTTCTCAATTGATTTTTTTCAATTTGTGGGTAAAATTCATGAATACAAGTTACTGACTAATTGGAATTCCTAGTAGTTTATATTACGCAGTAACTTTTTGGGGTGAACTTTTCAGTATGGCTTTTACTACACTCAAGCAAATTCTCTATTGAATTATTTTTCATTCTTTCATATTGTGGAAGGTTATAAACACAAAAAACGGTATGAAGTTCTTCATCACAGTTTCAATATTTTTCCAGATTATAGAAGGTAAAAATACCGAAGAAACGTCCATAGATGATTTTCTTCAAGGAAATTACTTTCATTCATCATCCAATACTAATTTTCATGTATTTGATCTCGTTCCATTTCTTCATCTTTTTCTCACAAAAGTGCACTTGAAAACAACTTTGTATATTCTCTATAGTTTTTCGGAATTTTTGTTCATCGTTTTTTTAATGATAAATGCACTAATACCTGGGTTTTCTTGGTATCAAATTCTAAATACTGTCATGATGAGATGAATTTTTTTCATCACTATATATAACCACCTACGCTCTGTTTGTCTTTCCAAGATGAACTCAAAAACTAGCGAACGGATTTTCATACGGTTTGTGATGTAACGATACAATTGACTTATTTTTCTGTTATAGGTCTACAAAATATTCTATCTTTCACGAATAGCTAACTGAACACATTCTGAAGTTTGAAGATAGCGTCACATTGAATAATTATGATAATAATATTCATTATCACCCATGACATACTTGGAAAACAGTAAGACTTTGGATTAAGGGCAAAATTCAACTCAGAATCAGGAAATGCTACTCTGTTGATCCTCCACTTAACCTCAAAAATACCTTTCTATACTAAAAATGTCAAATGAACGAGAATGATTAGAACTAGATACTGCCCTATACGGATATTATTTATATTCTATAACATTTCAATCAGTAGCTAATTTAAAGCAAACATTCTGAAAATGATCAGCAAGAAAGGTTGAATCAATATTGTTTGGTGATTGGAAAACTATTTGGACAAATACAATATCAATCCTCATTAATGACAAGCATTATATGCACATTATGATTGTCCTTTACACCGCACAATTTGAAATATCTCATGAGTTATCTCAAAATTAAAACTAACGCAGAACAAAATGGATTCATGCAGCCTCATACACCGGTGCGACACACGTTATGAAGAAAGCTTGCAATTATGTTTATTCTGTTTCACGTAGTATGTCAATTCCGGAAATGAAATCACATTTTTGTTGTGTTGTCTTTAGGTGGATTAGATGCCCATCTACTTCAAAATTGAAATTAATATTTGTGAACATGCTTTTGTTTAAATGGAAAATATTGAAGGTCATGTTTGAAAGCTTGAATGAAACACTTTTATTTTTGTGAAAATGTGTATTTGCGGCTGAAAGTTGAAGGTTCAACTGAAAAGTCAAGGATGCTGCATTAAATCAGCAAAACTAGTTTTTCACCTTTTCCAAAAAGTCATAATGCACATTAGATATAGAGTTGTTGACGATGTAGATATCGAAGGTGATAGTGTTAAAAGTGAACAAGACAAACTCATCAATAGCTACCTATCGAATTCGTTTTTTGGGAAAGCCATAAACAGTTTCGATCTGACAAATCAAAATTTGATCAGCTCGCCTTCGTTCCAAGTTCATTTTGCTGATCTCAGCTTGTGATGGTCATTTCAGGTATTGATGCATTCTGAATATTGAAAAAAAATCGCTTAGGTATAGACTGAACTTCAATGGTTTTTCTTCAGTTTGCTATTGAATTCGATAAAATTTCATTAGCGATTTTGGCAGCTGACAACGAAGATCTATAGCTCCTGGGATTGATCACCAATTTATTTATAACTGTCTGGTTGTAGAATATTTTCTCATCTATTTCTATTTTACATTAGTTGAGAATAAACAAAGCGGTGATGTTTTGATAAAATGACCTTCATTACTTCAGAACCACTTGTTGGTGGATCATAAAATTTGTAACAAAATTTGACGTACTTCCTATTTCTGCATTATACTTGGCATAATTGCAAGTTTTTTATACATTCGTTGCTTTTTTTGATGCTTATTAGAAATTCATTCATGAATTTGTGGTTGGATGACACCAACTGAAATTTTTGACAAAAGTTCAGGCTTGGATGTTGGATCATGGACTCAGAAGAATAGCAAATTTTTCGCTTGTTTATTAATATTTTTTCGTGGATCCTGTGAAAGGACAGTTATCACAAACAATATTTGTACTACTTTGCATGCTGCGAGATTTTTCAAAACGTTAATCACAGATTCTCGTTAAGCACATCAGAATAACAAGAATATCGATCGTTATCAGGATTCCGAACAAATAGAAATGTAAACAATTACAACATCACTGGCAATTCTGTACCTAAGTTTCATTGCCAATGACATGGGAATCTAGTGAGACATCACTTGCTTCACTTCAGAGAAAAGAATACTTGTATATGTTTTCATGACTCAGTGCTACAGTTGATGGTTGACTTAATAAATTCTTCTTTTCAATTAGCATTGCATACTGAATGTTGAATAAAAAATGGTGAAGGTGCCCATGCGTGTGAAGATTGCGGTTTCAAGATTATAAATGTTAAAAATGAAACATTAGTCTCCATTTCTTTAGGCAACAGAAATTTTTTGCAACAAACAAAAATATTGAAATGTGTAGTGAAGCTAGATTGAAAGAAAATTGATTCAATAAATATCATTCTAAAAATTGGTGAATTCGCCAGTTTGATCTCATTATTTCATTCTAATATAGTTTTTCTTAGCACATGAAACAAAACCATGTGCTATATTTTCTATATTTTCGTATGTTGTTTAGTTTCATAAACTCATACGTGGAAAGTTAACATGCCTAACCAATGTATGGTTACTTTTACTCTGCCGGCAAATAATTGATTTGGGAGGACAAAACTATCAGTAATTTATAGAAAATTTATTCAAAGCATAATTTTGTGAAACACTGAATTTTCCTCGCAATTCAAATTTTAATTATGCAATTTTTTGAAAACATGTACATATGAGTATATTCATACTTCAACGGGACCGTGGAAATTATAAAACAACACTCCCTTTGTCTTCGTTAGTTACTGTAAATATTCTCAATTCGATTATTGACGATATCACTCACAAGAACGCTACACAACGTGGTTCAAATAAAATGTCACATACCTGAAAAACGATTGAACTCTTGGTGTACTTCAGCGTTTTGTTAAAACATATTTGTTTTCATCTCCTCATTAGCACTTTTTGAATAACTTCAAAAGATGAAACACTCAGTTCTCCCATGAAGTTTGGACTCTAGGACAAGAAAGAAGACAATTTTACTCTCAATACGATGAAATATTCCAGAAGAGATTATTGAAGTGGTAACTTCTCATGGGAGGGTAACCCGCTTCGTTACCTAACGCGTAACGGCCCTAGTTTGTCTCGTTTCCCTTTCTCTCTATCACACACACACGTCAGAAGTCCCTTGAATGAACAGATATTCATTAGTTTATCCAACTGTTTTCCGTTAACCAGCTGTCAACCCCTCCTCTCTCGCCGGACACTCTCAGTGTTTAATGTGCGTTAGACATATGTTGTTGACAGTATTAAAAAATCTAACCAGCATGTGGAACGTGGTTTGAAAATGATGATACTAGTTTTGTGTGTGTACATTTTAGTATCGTTATTTAGTCTTATGAAAGCAACAATTGGCTCATGGTAGCTATAATATATGTGCATATACAAAATAATCAATAAAAGATTTCATTAATAAATAACATTTCCTTACATTATCATATTAATACACATACAATTTAAGTAATAACAAAAAATTTTACCAAGTCGAACAATTTCAAACACATTTATTTTTGTCAAAAATGTTTTATCTTTGTATTTCTCCTAAATTATACAAAAAATGTGGCAGGTACACACTTCAATATGTTTCCCAGTACGATATATCGTTAAGAGTACAGTATTTCGTTAGTAAATTAATTTCCCACGTTTCAATAATTTAATTTTCTTCTGATATTTTTCATATAAATATATTTCCATACACTGAAAAAATGAGCTTTCAGATTATATTCATGGATAGTGTATTTCTTTTTTGTCACAGTGTTAATTGAAATTCATTTTCTATGTCAAATTTCTCATGACAATAATTATATCGCATTCATAACGGATCATACTTATAATTTTTCTTGTACTATACTCTCACTACCACAGTTGTGAAATATTTATTTATGAGAACTTCTCCCGGGTTTTCTTTTCTAATTCAAACTCTATCAACACGTTGGGTAACTATGTCATAAGAGAACCCCATTTTATTTCACATGCATATATTCAAATTAAAGCGATATCTCTTGATAATCTGCAGAACTGATAACTTTTCGATTACTTTCGCTTTGAACATAACCGGATTTTCTCATAATGTGACCATGGAAATGCGAACAAGAATTCTCGATTTGAATAATTGCAAATGGAACTGTCTCTATTACGTAATAGAGTTATCCACTTTCCATAACGTTGATTATAGTACGGGAAATTTTGTTGTTTTCTAGTTAAATCTGAAATTCGTCCAATTGAAATCAATTCCTGTGAAAGTTTTAGGATCAGCCAACAAAAGTTTTCAATATGAATATCAATATTCCCAATTAAAAAAAAACATCATACCATATTTATTTATTTATTTGTAATACAATACTCTACAGGACATAGCCCAATTACAGAGCAGGAAATAACAGAGTATAATAAATACATCACAACCAAGTGACTGTGAGGTATACAAACACTACAAACAATACAAACAAGTGACTATGAAGACTATACATTTTATGTTTATTATAGGTGAGAAAACAATTATTTTAGGAAGTGGGATTTTATATTTGACAATTTGTAACTAAATATATCTAAATTATCGCTAACAGAATTTGTCAGTTTACACATGGTATGGATCGGAGAATTCTCCAGAACATTTGTGCGAGATGTTTTTATATAGAAAGTACTCGGGTGTCTGGAACAGATTCTAGGAATGCAATGTTGGGCAGTCAACTATGCTTTTGATAATTGTATAGGTTAGTACAACACTATAATATTCACGCCTTTTATTCGAGGCTGAAAAAGTTATGCTTTTGTAGCAATTCAGAGTGGGTTGTTCCTATTGGAGGATAAATGCCATTGGTTTTTAGGCTTAGCAGTCTTAAAAATCGTCGTTGAATTGATTACATTCTATCAATGTGATATTGATAAAAGGGGCTCCATACAACTGAGGTGTATTTTAACTTTGATCTTATGAAAGCATAGAATAAAGTTTTTAAGGTCGAAGTTTCTTTGAAATCACTACTGTTACATGCAATTAATCCGTACAAACGACAGGAGGAGGTTACAACATTATCGATATGCCTATTAAATGATAGTGCAGTGTCAAATGTGACGCCAAGATCAGTAAATGTTTCTGGTCTCACCAGTGAAACGTTTTCTATTGAATAATCAAAGATCAAGATATTCGTTTTCAAACTGTAGGACATGACCTGACATTTATCCGGGTTCAGTGACAATTTACTTCGATAACACTATTCTACAACCCGTCCTACGTTTGCTGAGATATTCACATAATCATCTATGTTATCAACGAGGCAGTATAGTTTTAGATCATTGGTATATTAAAGGAAATACACATCTATAACATCTGCAATATCATTAATGAATAAATTGAAGAGCAACGTTCCTGATTTGAAAGAAGCACTATTGTCGGTATATTTGAAACCATTGAGCTGAACATATTGTTTTCGATCCCATAGATAGGACTGAAAGAGTGCGATTAAGGATGGAGATAATCCAAAGGCTACATAGTGATGATTTATATTAATAAATATATTTGAAAAATATCAACACACAGGAGAACAAGAACGGATTGATCAAGATTTTTTATAATGCTTCATCAATGTATTTTTCAACGGTCACATATAGTCAGTGGGCATACTTGAAGACTGGCTATAAATCAAAACATCTGAAAGAACAATTCTTTCAGGCCAGTCTCAACTCCCTACACTGTAGGTTAACAACTACTCCCCTAGCTAATACCATCAAGATCGTTGAATTATATCCGACAGATGTCAGTGCAGGATTCTTCACTGAAGTTATTCCTGCATATGCTGTTGGCGATACAACTACAGCAATAGATTTTCTATTATTGGAATTAGCCAGGGGAGTATTTGTTTTCTGATGGGTGTCAGTTCATCAACCTACAATGTAGGTAGTTGAAACTGGCCTGAACGAATTGTTTCTTCAGATGATTTGATTCATAGCGAGTCTTCGAGTATGCCATTATGTGAAAAGTTTTCTTTCCTACAAGGAATTGGGCAAATTTCAGATATGCGGTTAGTTACCTCGTTCACAGGCAGATGGGACGATGACAAAGCTGTTGTTTATTGTTCGCTTCAGCCTAGTTCAAGGAATGATACTCCGAATAAATTCGATTTTCAATTATCGGACATCATCGCCTATATGTTGATGATAGACACTGACAAGTGGATAAACAGGCCGAAACTGCTCTGCACGTATGTTCTAATAATTGAAAATCTATTGCGGCAGTTCGCCAACAGCATATGCAGGAATAACTTCAGTTGAGAATCCTGCACTAACACCTGTCGGATATATCCAAAACGCCCTTTATTACATCTGTGCAGAATTTTGAGGTTATCTTTATCTTGTGTTTTGATTTTTGGAGATATTCGTACATTGTCAAAATCTCTACTGGTTTGGCCTGTATATACTGCAGAACATTCGCCACACTATTCAATATAGAGTGTCATCCTCAAAGTATGCACCATATGGGAAACTTATTTATTAAGGATTTTTTGAGAAAAAGTTATTTCTAATAAAAGTTTGTGCATTCCCTAAAACTGAACATGCACTAACAAAATATAGTACCTAAAACACACGTAATATACGAGTACCCTTGAAATATTTGATTTTGAGACAGGAGTAATGTACTCTTATTTTGAAAAATTTTGGGAAATGTTATTTGGAAAATTTGTTCAGCATTGAAAAATACATCTAGATTTGAAGTCATAACCTTTTGAGTCATGACCCATTTTTATTAATGGGGACTACGAAAAAAAAATGATAAATGGATAAATAGACAGCATCCTGTACGACAGTATACAGGATGTATACTGTCGTATACAGGATATAATATTACGAATTACACAACTATAGTGTTAACCACAGTCAATTTTTTTGAAGAGTGAAATAATTTTCAAAGTTTTTGGTGCAAAGTTATTTTTATTTTTTGTTAACACCAAAAATTACTCAAAATCATACAGTATTGTAACAAGAACTTGATATTCAATTTTATCAATAGGTATTTTGGAACAAAATCATTGATTTTCTGGAGATTATTTTGGACGAGCGAAAACCTGGGTAGGTTTAAAGGCAATAGCAGAACAAAAGTCAAGAGGCATATGTGACTGGTTAAAATTCAATAATCCCACAATGAACGAGCAAAAAACGTATCATCTTCCTTTCATCTTTCATTCCAATCACTTACCCAATCTAGGGGACCTCTCATAATAGACAATAACAGGATCATACAAGAAAAAGATTGATCAAAGTATCTGCCATCATATTGAGAATGTAAAAATAAATTGAGGGCTCTACTGAGTAAGTTCAGATATCTTGCTGAATCTTGAAAAGGAAAAATCTGAAAACAGTATATTTTGCTCTCGTACAATCACAGCTGAGTTATGGAATCTTGGGTTGGGGAAGTGTGACGGAAAGTAATCTGTATAATTTGAATATTGTACAAAAATGGATTCTCGCTATACTCAGATAACTATTTTTGTTACAAGGCAATTGTTCTGTCATCGAATATTGAGAAATATCCATAAAAATCAAATGAAAATATAACTAATTGTATACCCATACGATCCACAATCGTGCCAAACCGATTAAAAACCGTCAGTCAATGATCCGTCGAATTTCTGGCACCTAATTTATACAATTTACCACCGGTCAGTTTCAAGACCACAAAAAATTACAAAACATTCAAGCATCATGTTGAAATGTGGATAACAACCACTGAGAGAAAACTTTTTGACAATCTCATCGACTTTAAATGTTTGTAATAAACTGTAACAACGCTCCATATTACCCAAATAATATTACCCAAATTGAAAACTACCCACATGAAAGAATATACACTTATCTCCACCCGAAACGACGAAACCCAAATGCTAGAATATGTCAAATTAAACCAAACTAGAGTAGAACAATATAACTAAAATGGACCTTTCTAAGCGCATTCACTTTAGTGAATTATTATGTGTGTACATGCATTTTTTCCTTTATATAGTAGGTATTAGTTTATTATTATCAAGGTATTGTCACACACAAGCTTCAAGCTGCAGTGATTTATCATGTTTATTTTCTATTTCATTTCTATCTATTGTTCTAATACACTTTGTAAATTGTTGAAAAATTAACGTTATTATCATTATTATTTGGTTGAGTATTTATGTACCTCCATTTCCAGAAACCATGCAAACTCACCTTCACTAACAGAATGCAAATCTGACAATATACTGATTTCGAGCACAGAACCGAATTTAAGACATTGGAATCGTCTTTTGAATCACCTGAGAATTTAATTACATTTCCGAAATTGAATTTGAAGCCGTGAATGGGGCTCAACGAAATTGTTTCATTTGATTAGTGAACATGTCGTCACTGGTGCACCCTTATAAAGACATAACGCTTAATTTCTATTGAATCTGAATATTCCCGTGCCGCATGAAAATTCAATTATGAAGTGAATTGTATTTTGTCGTAACGTAGTTTTCTTGTTAGAGAGAAAGAGTTCGTTGAAGTTTATTGTAACTTATTGGGTAACTTTTTCTTTTGAGAAATATATAGAACTGGAATTGGCCGCGGTGATAGTGCGCCCGACTCACGATCGGAAGACCGTATTTTTCTCGAGAGAATTTATCTGGTTGAAGCTGGAATGATTCTGCAACAGTGTTTGGAATCACACGTTAAAAGGTAAGGCCTCGTTAGTCCTTAGTTGTCCTGAGAGTTGTCGTTCGTATGGGAGCGACAGCTGATTATCGGAAAAATAGATTTCAAAACAGATTTTCAAAAGAGATTCCACAAAGTAAACCAAAGAAATTATAAGCCAATGCATTCACCAGGTCTATCACACTTCATTAAACAATCAATCATCAATAATATCGTTCCTTTTTTGAAATGACAGACTTGGACACATAAATATTATAAATTAAAGCCATCCTCTCTGTATATCTGAAACCGATAAACTCGAGAACTAACCAACAAATTTTCAAACAATTCTAAAAAGTGATTCAAGAGGTAGATTTATGTGTGTTATTCATTAATTTTTTGTGTGAATTGTGTTATTCCATACGAGCTTTCATTGAAAACGCGACATAATCATTTGCAAATCACTGCTCATCACTTTTCTTTCATAGGTCTACAAAATAGTCCTATGTGTTAATTGGAAAACTGTATAGTTGAAAACGATATTAATTACTAGCAAATAATTACGTTAGTTGTATTGAGTGAGCATTTCATACACATTACACTTGCCCTTTGTACTATAAAATTCAAATTAATATCTTACGAGTTATCGCAGAGTTAAAACTATCGCACGAGAAAATAAATTCGAGCAGCTTGACAAACCGATGCGCCAAGCAGGCTAGGTTTGCATTTTCGTTTTGCTTTGTCTTCAGTTGCTAGGTGCTTACCCGGTAAACATTGTTTTCTTAGAATATCAGTCATATAGTTTTCATAAGACGTCCGCAGATAGTTCTGAACAACCACATTGAAATGATTCACAAATTATATATACCACCTGACCCAGAATTGTTGTTTTATGCCATTAGCTGATTCAAACCATCTTTCCAATATTGTGTTTGTGAAGCACAAATTCGGGCCTTATCAACACGTACAGTGTTGATAATGCCCGTAGATTCATACAAAAATCCGAAAAAAATATTTTTCATTGATATACACTGCATTAATCATGATATACTGTCACTTTCTAATCGGTATTAAAAGAGTTATTGATGGGCGCACAATCACAAATGTCATAACCTCAATGTTTTTTGAGCGCACCATGACAACTTTTATAACCTGACAAACCAAACGTAGTTAATTTGTTTTGATTGGTAAAGTTTTTCGATTCTTCGGATGTTTCAATAATTATTCTGCTATTTTAGGTCCAGATGAATTCAAAAAGTGAAAAATCTTGAAGCAAAGAACTAATTTATATGCAGATTTATTGGTAGACCATAACTCTTGGAAAATAAAAGTATATTTTTCAAATCCAAGTTCATATTGGTGATACTGTAGAGGATATTATCAGATTGACATGACAGCATATGAATGTACGTTGCACTGATGTAACACTGAAGTCAAAATTGAAAAGAGAGAACAATAGTGATCTCAGAATGCTACCAACAAATCTTTGTACAATATAACCCGTTTTTTCTGTGAGAAAGCTTTTCATCTAAATTAAATGAATGCATTGAAACTCAATGCATTCGAAGTTAACTGAAGAAAAATCACAAGCACTCCAGGAAAATCCTTGAGGAGCTCTAAAAACAGTGCCTGTGCGAAATTAGTTATTCACGTTGGATTCGAATCGCAAGAGATTAAATCCATTTGGAAAAACGTTATCAGGAAGTTTATTCCACATGAACGCAGTTCTCCAAATAAAAGAGTTCTTAAATAGTGAAGTTAGAGGTTTACTGAATTAAACCTCGAAATGATGAGCAGTCACAGTCCGTCACGTATTGTGAAAGAATGTATGAAAGAGTGACGAATCTTCAACCTTTCTTCAATGTTCCAGACTATCAAGGTTACAAGTGATGTTCGTGTCTCCTATCAGAAGAATGGCCTTTTCTGGATGGAATCCAGCAGCTTCAGGTTATGCTTAAGGGCGAAGCTCCATACACGAGAACAATACTCCAAAGAAAGTCTGATCAAAAGTTGCTGAGGTGTGTACAGTTTTCTGGTTCGAAACAGTATTTCAAGCTTCTGTGAAGCAGCCTTTGCAATTCTAGTGACATGATCATGCCAGGACAGATTGGTGTCCATCCGCCAACAAACTTATCAAAGCAGAAAGCGGAATTGTCTGTCCTGACATTATTTCATCTCCGGTTCGAATACATTTATCTTTTTGGAGGAAACCAATGCCTGGGTTTTCGTGACATTCAATCAAATCTAGTTACTTTCACTACCATTCGAAATCACCTCGAGATCCTCATTAAGATATCCAACCTCCTGCTGGAGGTGAAGATGTGCATCCGCAACCGATGTCCTGGAATTCAGATGGAATAACGAGACAAGTGTGCTGTCGTCAGAAAAACAACATATTGGATCCTTGGTGTTTTCCAATAAGTCGTTCATATACAATATTTTCATCAATCAAACCGAGATTGAGACCACTTATTTGTCCCTAAAACTAGTGTGTTGGTGCCGTGTTTCTGTCGGAAACGAGATGCTATAACCAAATAGAAATTGATTTGTTGTGATGTTTTCAAAAAAATTGCAAGTGCCGTTAAACTACTTATTGGGCGTACGTTACTGAAACAAACAGGTAGGCAGAGCTATTTTGAAAGTAGATGAACAGATTCTCCAATAATCAGGCAAAATGCCTTGCTTCAGAGACTCATTAAAAATGTGTTTCACTTCATCGAGGCAATGTGAAATAATGACTTCTCATTTCTGTTCAAAATATATTGCATATTTGTTTTTCCTTCGTTTCAGGACGTTATTTTCACAATTACGCTCCATATTAAATCATTTATTATGTATTATTCGCCTATTTGTTTGGACAACATATCAAATCTGTTTAAAATCTGTTTTTCCATTAATCAGCTGTTGATTTCGTCTTTTGGGTTTTTCATTCATTCTCGTAGTTTTGTAAGCTGTTTTAATGTTGTATTTGGTGTGTCATTTTATAATTGTATGATTTTCATGTCCATTCTAATGAAGAGATTCTTGTATGTTTTTCATTTCTAATTCCTGTGTCTTCAACTGTTACACCTTCAGCTCTGGATATGAGGGTGTTGGCTAGCGCTGATAGGTATTTGTGCTGGATGGTGATGGAAATCCTCACCTCTCTAAGGCCAAATGATGAAAATGTGTAAGACCTTGTTAGTTCTTAGCTCGCACAAGTTTCTCAACTTCTGAGAGTTGTCGTTCGTATGGAGGCGACAGCTGATGAACGGAAATACAGATTTTTTTAAACAGATATCTCAACCATATTTTGGGTTTCATTGGGGCATTGTTCCAGTCTAATATGCTGCCAATGCAGAACTCTTCAGTTCATTCTGATCTACTTACTCGTTCTCTTCCTAAATTTAATTACGAGAGAATTTCTCTCTAGTTAAACCTAGTACACATGAAATTCACACATTATTTTAATTCCATAGAAACTGAACCAGCCCGAACATGAATTAGGCCAATAAAATATTCTAACTGAACGAACAACTCGAATGAGATCGAATATCGATTCCGAACCTTTAGCAATTGGGTTAACTTCCGGGTTCAATTTAACAAACCTTATTCCTAAGTTAACGTGTCCCACTAATTTGACTTCCCAGTTTCATGGCTAGCTGGATCATGTCACTTCCCGGAGTTGGGGACGAATGCGACAAATTAGTTTTCCTTCTGTCTAACAA
Source organism: Leptinotarsa decemlineata (assembly GCF_000500325.1). Lineage (NCBI taxonomy): Eukaryota > Metazoa > Arthropoda > Insecta > Coleoptera > Chrysomelidae > Leptinotarsa > Leptinotarsa decemlineata. Next base: position 79,807 of record NW_019289731.1, read on the forward strand.
TGTGCCTACACGATACATTGGGGAGACCATTCCTGGGGTTCACCGAAAGCAATTGTTACTGTTTTCATTCGAAGGGCCGGACTAGCTGAATAGAATTGATGAAAAATTCTTTGTTCACTCATTTGTTGGCAGTGCTTTCCAGAAGTAACATTGTTAATACTATATGTATACTGTTGACAACATTGGTGTCAACAGTATACATATAGTGACAACATTGTTATCAACACTATACATATAGTGTGTGTTAAAAAAAATGCTCGAATAGGTCGGCTATTTCAACAGAAGAGAGTACCGCGTCTTGACATTACGCATAAAAACGAAGAAAAGAATGAATATAAGCAAGATACATGGAATATTCCTAGTAAAATCACTTCAGTCCCTCTCCTATGGCGCTTCTAATAAAGAAATAGTGAAGATATCAAACAAATTCTGATTGATTCCTCTACTTCCATATTTTATGGTTGTTCCTAAAGACCCGTATAGAAGAATATTTGACAATTAAGGACACTAAGAATATTGGTGAGTACATGTGACAAACACAAATCAGTGAAGACAAAGACAGCGACATTTCACTTGTTGATACTAATGACAGGTAGTGAGAATATTGAAAGGCTTGGAACTTTTCATTCATCGATGTATCCAAGTCTCCGTAGGAGATTTAGCAAATTTTTCATATGCAGAAGGAGCAGTAGAAAGCAAAACGTTTTTTCCAAAAACTAATAGCTACAAACAAACAAAAAATTCATCATATTGAGCAATGACTTCAGAATTATGTAGGTAGGTACTGATCACATCAGTTGACAAGTGACTTTGTCGAAAAGAAATTTTTTGAACGCTACAAACAATGCGCGGTTTCACCCACGCAGTATTTGCTCCTGATGTCGATATTTGGTAGAAGGTGGAGGGGTGCGGGTTGGAAATTCAAATGGTACAATACTATCGTGGTAATTCGATTGATATACGTGAACATTTCCTTCAGCTACAGTGCATTCGGGTAATTGTGACATACTTTTCGTCATTCTTTACTATTTTAGTTATAGGTAAAAAAAATGTAGTCCCATTTAGAAGAGCATAGACAGTAAATTTGTGCTAATATATCAATGAAATCTTTGTTTTTAAGTATAGTATTTCCTGTTTTAAAAAAATTTCTTGGGGTGTCACAATTGGACGCCACAAATTCTAATTGTGACATGAATTGGTTTTAAATGTGACACATTCCTCTTGGATAGCGTGTAAATGTAATGATGGGATTTAGTTTATTTGTGATATATTGCAGATCACAATAAAGCTACAAAGTCACAAATAAACACTTTATTAAACAAAAAAAAAAGTTTCTTCTGAGAAAACTAATAAACATATTTCTATAACAAACGTATACATATGAACATTATAAAAAAAACAGCACATGTATGTAAATGTTTCTATTGGACGTAGAGCCCATCAAACTTCACAGAGAAACGCAGTTCTCCGCGGCGTCCCTTCAAAGATGGAGGTAATATTTGCAGAACATCCTGCATTTTAATGATATCCGTGTCTTCTATTTCGGGCCAAATAAAACTGTCACCTTTTCTTTTCAAAAAAATCACTTTGACGGTATCATCTGAAGAGTAAGTTTCTAAGACTTTTCCTACAAACCTCTTCACTGTTTTCTTTGTTGCATATGTTGCAATAATCCAAGAATCATTCTTTACACAAACTTCCTCGTCGGTTTCCATATTTTCTTTTTCATCTTCTACCAAGTCATGTGAAGTTTCTATACCGTCATATTTTTCATTAAGATTATCAACAGATTTCTTATTTTCTAAATCAAATTCGGAGCAACTAGTATCAGTATCGCTTGCTTCAATTTCTTTTCTTTCATTTTTCGTTAACTTTCTCCTCTTATTTTGGGTCTCTGACTCTTCGAGTTGTTTTAGGTAATCATCCCTAGTTATTACATGCGCCAAATTAGAGTTAAGCACTTTTTTCTTTTTAACTTTGGTACTAGATGGCCTTGCAATTATTTTCAATGAAAGTTCTTCAAAAAAATTATTCTTAAGTTTGCTAATTTCATCCGATCGAGATGTGTCACTCTCGCCATAACTATTAGAGGTCGATGGTTGGGCAGCGACTTCTAAATTCAGTGCTTTTTCGTCATTGACGTTAGAGTTCTTTGGTTGAGGCAGTTCTGTGTCACTCAAATTAAAGTTGCAGGTTTTAACAGCAAGTCTATTAATGGGATTTTCGCTAAGCAAACGGTCATCATACAAACCTGTTACTTGAAAAGATCTTTTTATCAAATATTGTGGCATGCTGGTCCAGACCTTGCCAACTAGAATAGAAAATTCTGCCTTGCTCATACCGATCCCATAATGTTCTCTTTGCCACTCTGTTACTTTTTCATCCCAATTTTTTTTAAAGGTGCCAAATGGTATTGCATCTATGGGTTGTAGAACGTGTGTGGTGTGGGGCGGAAATTTTAACAGACAAATATTTTCTTTTTTAGCTAGTTTGATTAGATTTATGGATACATGCGACGAATGACCATCAAACAAAAGCAATAGGGGCCTATCTTGCGGACAATATTTTAAGAAGTGATTTTTAAACCACGACAAAAACGAATTTTCTGTCATCCACCTGTGTGGAGTGGCTGCTTATCCGGTATTCGGATAGGCTTCAGATGGCATCCAAGCATCCCACAAGTTTTTTGCTTTATATAGTATAAAAGGAGGCATTTTGTCACCATTGGCTGAGACACAAAATAATAATGATGTGTTGCTTCTTCCACTACCGTGGGTGTGTCTGAATACAGGCTTATTTTTTTTGCAACCACCTTAGTGTTTGAAGGGTCGCTACACAAAGATGTTTCATCTAAGTTAAATATTAGCTCTGGATGGTTTAATAAATTCAAAGTTTTAACACTTTCTTCATAAATGTCAAAAAACCCACTGATTATTTCAGGGGTAGTTTGTTCTGTGCGAATACTCTGCCTCTTAATGGGTTTCTTGCAAGATAGCTGGTGCCTCTTACAAAATCCTATAAACCAAATTTTTGTGTAATTCCATTTTTAAACCTAGTTGAAATATGATTTCTCTCAACGTATGTACCAACAAGATTTAGTATTTCTTTCCGTAAAAGACCGAAACCCCAACGATTTAATGTGTCCAAGTGCTGGGCCAATTCATTTTCTGTCTCTTTCGGCAGATCTGGAACTCTTCCTGGACGATCCCTCTTTGCTGCCGGTCGATTTTGTCACCCTTTGCATCTAGCAATCAATGTACTTCGCGGAATGTGATAAAAAATGGAGGCTTTTTATACGATAGATGACTATTCTTAATAGCATCTATTGCTGCAGTTAAGTCATCTCTATTGTATGCTTTTGTTTTAATCGATTTTTTCTGTTTGTCCATTATCAATATGTATGTACCTAAAAAAGGACTTATTTTAGGATAGAGAATTTAGTAGGAGGTATAATTGTGACACAAGTGTCACAATTAAGCTATTTGGATAATCACAATAAAACCCACACAGTGTTTTTGGAGTATAAATGTGACACCCCTTCCAAAGCCATATTTATTAAGTTTGTAGGTTAGATAGTGGTAACAACTAAAATCCTATCCTCCTACCTTATTATACTCCAAATAACACTGTTGAAAGTTGACGCGTTTTACAATGGATCAATTTTAAAGTGTAAACAAAAAAATTCATATGTATTGCGCCATACCTTTATTACGACAGGTCCTCATAATATGCACTCGACGGCAACAGAAATCCAACTGGAGGTGCACCGGCCAGCGAGATAGTGTAACGGCGTTGTCATGTCGCCGTGCGCGGCAAATTCAAATAACAAGTGGGATGTGTCACATTTAGCCACCTGTCACAATTACCCGAATGCACTGTACTCAATGATGCAGATCCCCTGATGAACAAATATTTGGAGGAAGTATTTTCGAACTGGACATTCATAATTTGAAGGCGCTCAGTCCTGCTGCAATCAAAGTCTATTATCAGAAGCATCTGGATCAGCAAGGAAACAATAGTACTGAGTGAGATTGAATGCATCTCGAAAAAAGCAAGTACTGCTCACCGTCTATAAATGAGCTTTTGAGGGATGTTGTGTTTGCGCTTCCTTGATCAGGTGTGAACTACTAATAAGGGATTCTTTTTATTCAACAGCACTCTTCAAACTTCTCAAAAATTCTGTAACTATGATGATTCAAGAATCAATCATCAGTAGTACCGAGAATCATATAGAAGTATATGAATCTGCACATATTCTATCATTAGGTTTGCTTCAAAATGTTAAGCGACACTCAATACGAGGACTTCCTTTCATGGGTTACCCATCTTTGTAATGATGAAATCGAAGAATATTTGATTTTTTGATTTAGAGCATTTGATATTGTCTTGAATGAGTGTTCACAATATGATCAATCTTGATAGTCCAGTTTCTGTAAAACCAAAAGACTTGGAAGTTGTTCCTTCTCTACTAATTTTCTTGATTCATAATTCATTTGGCATTAACCTTATCATCAATTTTGTAAGTGAATGACCTCAGTTGATAATTGTCAAAACTTGAATGTAGTGTGAAGTAGATGAGCTTTGTCGGAAATTCCGCAGTTGATTCGTCTCCTGGACGAATATGACTTCATTACTTTGAGTTTTATTTTTTATCATTGCCAATCAGTTGACCTCTTGCAGATCCAACTTCAAAAAGCGAAAAATGGAGTCGACAAGCCTATATATATATATAAATCAAGAATGAAATAATTCGTGGACACAACACTCAAAAAATAGAGGCAAACCGCGGACACGTGTTTCTGGCTATTGGCCTCATCAGCGCGGTGCAGCCAAGTGTAAAGATGGGCAACACTTGTTTGCTGAAAGCAGGAAAATATGAGGTATAACAAGACCCCATGGACGTTCATCTGTTCAAATCTGTTTTTCTGTTAACCAGCTATCGCACCCCTACGACCTCAGAATTCGAAACTTCTTTTTTACCTTTACCTTTTAACGTGAGATTCCTAACACGGGTTGAACGATAGCAAGTGAAGATCGATCATTCAGACTAGGGCTTGAATCACCGACCAACACGGCAGTCAATTCGAGTGAGTGAACAAAGCACCCACGCCGAACCGCTTGGCTACCGACCGTTCTAAGTTCTAAGCAAACTAATATCTACCACACATATTGTGTTGAAGTTGCTAGGTTGGAGATTTCTCTCTTCTAAAGATACTTTCACGGAAAGTGTTCAAGTGATTTGGCACATTTGATTCCACCAAGAACAGTACATATCAGAAATACGCGACGGACTGTGGCTGCTCATCGTTTTGAGGTTCAACAGTACACCTCAAACTTCACTATTCAAGAACTCTTTCATTTGGATCACTGCTTTCATGTGGAATACACTTCCTGAGAACATTTTTCCTAATGGGTTTGATTTCCAGCGATTTCCACTGTGAATCGCTTCTTTCGCACAGGCACTATCATTTGTTCAATTAAAGAGGATTTAAACCGTACAAAATTTTCTCAACTCTAAGACCAAACCTACAACGCACATTTGTTTATTTATCGCTCTTCGATGTACTGAGTTCACGCTGTCATCCAAACGGTACATCTCACTCTCTTTCATTAACTATTTTGTTTTCCTGTTAGTTTGTAGAAAGAAAAAGATGCTACATAGTATGTGTTTTCCATCAACTTCATCGATAACGCATGTGCATTCTTTCCTCGTCCCAAATGTAATCAAGAGTTTCCATATGTTTTGGATATCCTTGGGTAATTTGACTGGAGGTTCGAGAAAATTCGAAACATTCACTTCTGTTATGGAATTGGAACAGATATCATTCATTGAAACACTACACAATATTTCGACCATCATCAAGCCATCACCAACCCATCATCAAGCGAAAAATGGCCAACTCCCGCCAAACGGTCATCTCCCACGGAACCAGTGAAGCGGAAAATGGAAAGCGGGGATAAGTGAAAGTACTCGAACGACCTATAAATAGTGATCTCTCGGAGGAATCAGTCCAGCCATCACCCGAAGACGATTGTAGATACTAACAATCGAAACGTCGTGAACTAATGTGACTTAGAATCTCTCCACTTTTCATTTTTATTTTCTCTTTCCATTTCTTTATTTTTTATTTATTCAAATGTTCTATTTTTACTTGTATTTTATTTCACTATTATTTCATTTCAGGTTTATTTTGCTCAATATAATTGATATTTTCAGCTATTCATTTTTAATTCTTCTTTTTTAGTTGTTTCAGGAATTTCAAATCATTTTATATAGTAGACAATGGAAGTCCGAACTAGTGAAATTCATCACGAAACATTGTCAATCACCTTTAAACAAACTACACAATATAATCAGGGAAAAGTAATTAGATGAAATTTCACTTACTCACATGGAAAACTATTATTTCCACCGGTCTATTTAGAATTTCGAGAACAAGACGTCTGTCTTATTACTTCATCAGCACCTTTTTGAATAACAATATATGATGACGCATTTATTTATTTCATAGTATTACGACTTAATGTCACCAGAAGAGACAAATATGTTGTGTTACGATGACAGTACACCATTTAAGGAATATAGTATTCCACGTCTGTGAAATTTCATATCGTCACCCTCGTCACCCCATAGGGTGAATACTACAATTAGTTAACTACAAATCAGCTTTTTCGAAGAAAACTCGAATTGATGTTTTGTTACGGTAGAATATGAAAGTGCGATTGAATGTCATTCCACTAACTTTTCTAAATTTCATTTATTTAGCACTAAAAATATTTTTGATGTTGATGTTGACAGAATCAGAATCAACGAACTAAGACTTGCGCAGCGTTATAGAACATTGCTTTAAAAAATTGTTCTAGAGCGCCATCTAGTGGCGAGTTACAGAAAAATTAATAGCCTAAAAACCTTCTCTATAAAAAATAACTCAAACATGTCAAGTTTCATCACGATCGGTTGAGCGATGTAGAAGTTCATCACTTACCAACCAACATCCATTTTTATAGATTTAGGAAATCAGGTTCGAAAATAAATTTTTCATTTGTGATCTGTTATTGTATACACGATAATGCACTGCAAAAATTGTTTAATTTTCCAAAAAAAAACAAAAATGATAAAGATATGTGAACTTGCCTAGTTATAAAATGGATTTTTCTGTGAGGATTACCTTATCTAGTCCTGAAAATTCTTAGGAGCACCTGTAAACTGTGTGCAACAGATACCTAGTTGTAGTATATTGTCAACCTAACCTAATGGAATTTTTCTTTGCAGTTATTCATATTTTGACAAATTATAGTTACCTAGTTGTAGTAGTACTCACCCTACGACTTAATATCCTGCTGGTTTATTCAGACTCCCGCCGCTTCCTTAACTTGCTCAAGAATATTACCGCATTTGATTGAAAATTCAGACATCATATATTTGAATTCACTGTTCAAGATTTTAAAAAATGTATTTTGACCATAAATGAGTTTTTTCACTTTGTATATCATCACGTGAGAATTTAAATTTTCGAACCGGTCGTTAGCCGGGCGGTTCGACGAGGGGGCTTTGTTCACTCAGTCAATCGACCAATGTATGAGTTGATGGTTCAAGCCCCAGTCTGAACGCTCGATTTTCACTTGCTATCGTCCAACACGTGTTAGGAATCACACGTTAAAACGTAAGACCTCGTTATTCCTTAGCTCGCATAAGTTTTGACTTCTGAGGGTTGTCGTTCGTAGTGGTGCGATAGCTGGTTAACGAAAAAACATATTTCGAACAACATATTTTTTAAATGTTCCATGAAGAACACAATCTTGGATACATTTTACGAAACATTTTTTTCGTCGATATCTGAACTGATGCATGAAAAGATGCATTAATTTTCAAAAAAAAATTATTTATCATTCATTTGTATTCAGCATTGTCTCCGTAATCTTTTTTCAACTAAATATATCGACATCGTTGTAAAGACTACGGAATATCTCCAAAAACTTCTATGGATGCTCTGAAATATTTCTCATTCCTTTGTATGTATACTGTTTACATTGAAACTGGATACCTACCAGGATTTTGGGGAGTTATATTCCACACTTATCAGGAAAAACGTTGCACTTTAGTGAAACTTAATCTGCTCAAAAGCTTGACCCTAAATTGTTTGAGTGGAAACTGAAAACCAAATCTGAACGAAGAGTGGGAAACATGTCAGGATATTGTGTCTATAATTGTCTACTCGTTCTCGGAAAGCGTGAAAGGCATAAATCAATGACATACTTGAATTATTGGTTCAAATAATAGTAATGATAAACCGACTTCATTTATATTTCTAACAGATTTTGACAAAACAATATATTATAATGTGAAAAGGTGGAGTGTTTCTGCAAAATGTTTTTCAACTTTAACCACAGCATATTGTGCCGCATATTTTCTATGTAACAATCGATATTTATAGACAGGCCATAAAGGTCACCAGATCTGAAACACTCAAATTTTTCTGTTGAGTCATCTCAAAACAAATCTAAAAGGAACTCAAAAATACTGAGGACTTTCTTCGAAGGATAACAAATCATCAAAAGAGATTCAAATCAAGAATTGTCTAGAACTATGGTTTATGTAGAACTATGGTTTATGGTAAAAGGACAACTGAATATTTGAAAGTTGAAAGGGTATATTTTTAGAAGAGATTAATTTTTATGAAAGGAAGTTTTTGGCCTTCTACTTCTCCATCTTGATACAAAAAATATGGGAACGAAAATGAGGCTATTTCTGATTTCGGACCAATTAAAAAATAAAAGCTTGTGGGTGTTTTTACCAGAATTCATATACGTTTGAAATATGTTTTTCCGTTAACCAGCTGTTGCATTCCTACGAATGGCAATCCTCAGAAGTCGAAACCTGTGCGAGGTAAGGATTAACAATGTCTTACCATTCAACGTGTGATTCCTAACACGCGTTGGACGATAGCAAGTGAAAATCGATCGTTCAGCCTGCGGCTTGAACCACCGACTAACACGGTGATTGATTGTGTGAGTGAACAAAGCACCCACGTCGAACCGACCAGCAGTTGAACTTCTCACACTATATTTTTAGTATAAAACAAAGTTCATTGTACAAAATCACATGAAATGATAATGAAATTGCTTTCAAAAAGCACTCCCTACATTATCTCGTCTCCAGAACATTTTTCTCCTCACTTTCCCACTGAATGCACTTGCTATTGTCGAGGTCTCGGGAGGAATACAAAAAACCATCGAAACGGGAGTCAATTAACAAATCCATTACCTTCTATTGTCTCAACGCATAAAACTAACACGTTCTCTGTTGGCGCCCCAAACAGGATGCGTCTCCGACGTCGCCTTGGAACGGAAAGCGTCTACAAGCGAACTCTGAGAGGAAATTGTCTCGTGAAAATGGGACGACGATCCGTCCTATCTATAGAGATCGAGTTTTTCACTTGGAGCTCGTGTAGAAATATAATGTGTGAATGAGTGTGACTACAAAACCCTATACAATATACAGGGTGTGTCAGGACTTGGGCGTTAAGGCCCTATGACGCGAAGATAGTGTTCACATATGGTCAAAACTGGCAATAAGACTGGCAATAAATCGAATCCTCTAAAAGAACAATTCGTCCAGGTCAGCTCAACTCCTTACACTCAGGGTTAATGGACTGACACCTATCAGAAAACAACTACTTTCCCGGCTAATACCACGGAGGGCGTTGGATTATATCCAACAGGTGTCAGTGCAGGATTCTTCACTGAAGTTAGTCCTGTATATGCTGTTGGCGATATAGAAAGTTGAGACTGGCCTGAACGAATTGTTCTTCCAGATGATTTGAGTTATAGCGAGTCTTCAAGTATGCCCACTGACTATATATGAACAGTTTTCTTTCCTTATACGAGAAATTGGGCAAATTTTGGATATGCGGTTGGTTGATTCGTTCACAGGTAGATGTGGCGATGACAAACCTGTTATTTGTTATCATCTTCCGCCTACTTCCAGGAATGATACTCTGAAGAAACTCGATTTTCAATCATCGGAATTCATCGACTTTATGTCGATGATAGACAGTACCTTGCTCTGACGAATGGCGAAACAGACCGAAACCGGTCTGCAAGTGTGTTCCAATAATTGAAAAGGTATTGCGGCAGTTATATCGCCAACAGCATGTGCAGAGATAACTTCAGTGAAGAATTCTTTACTGACACCTGTCGGATATAATCCAATGCCCTTCGTGGTATGAGCCAGGGGAGTAGTTGTTTTCTGATAGGTGTCAGTTCATTAGCCTACAGTGTAGGGAGATGAGACAAGTTCTCGATATTTTGCTTCGCGATGTTACCGAAATAAGTCATTTGGAAAAGTTGCTTACGAACCGATTCTAAACTACATACCAAATTTCAACTAAAATTCGAATTTTGATTTTTTTTTAATTTTCATATTCAGGTCCGATTTTCATTTAATGGTTTTAAATGTGAAGCCAGGAAAATAATGAATTCGTTATAATTAGTATTGAGAATGAAACACCTGATATTCATTTTGTAAAAAATAAAATTTTGTTCCTAGAAAGCCACAGAGACATCGGTCGAAATTGAATGGCAAGTAACGAAGCGAATTCAACAAGAAATTAAATAAACACGAATATTGGAAATCAGTTCCAAATATTGTCCCTCTCAACTGGACCGCCTTCAACTCTGATACATTTTTTCATTCTTTTTCTTTTTTCTAGTTTTTTTTCTAGTTCTGGAATACTTTTTACGGCAGGCTTGCCGTATTCTGGTCGATATCGAGGCCTAGACTTGTCGATCCTATACTCGACAGTTCATCAGAAATAAAAATCCATTGGAGTTATGTCAGGAGAGCGAGCTTTGGGCTTTTTCTACCAATCCAATATAATGGAAAATTTTCATTTTACCACTCTCGAACCATTCAGGAATTATGAATGGAAGCTCCGTCTATCTGGGTGTACTTTTTTGTCGCACATTGAAAGGTGGATTTTCAATGATTTCACTGAAGAAAAAACGTAACTTCATCAGTGATTTAAAAAAAAATCTTGGTCAAGAACTTTTGTTTAAAAGGTTCAATTTTATGACGAACGATACATCTTCTGACGTTCTACTCAAATTGAATTGCTGAGACCTATCAAGTTAACTTATTTGGGGTACCTTCGATTTCGATGTGGATTTTCAATAGCTGGACGATTCTTTAATACACTCCCAGTTCGAATAAAGAGTTTTTTCACGGAATACGATTTCGTTCTGTTGAAATCTTGAGCAACTGTAGACCAAATTGAAAACTATTAAAACACAAAATATGAGTCTGCTTTGATACATTGAGAATGATGATTTCAATTTCAAAATTAGTCAAATTCGCAACCAGTTATATACAACAGGAAATTAAAAATTGCTTCAAGATGAAGATCTACGCCAGCTTTCAAAAATGTTATTGTTGGGAAATTAGTAAATGCTTTCTTCATGTTCTTCCTATAATTTATCTTCCGCTGTGGTTGTAGAAGAAATAAACATTGAACATGAAATATAAAATGAAGGAATGAAAAGTTTCTGGAATAATTACATTATTGTGACCTAAAATGAAATCTAACTGATATGGTGGGACGGAAGCCTGGTGGGTTGACGTGGGTGATGTGCTTCATTCACTCAATCAACCGCTGTGTGAACCGGCGGTTCGAACAGCAAGGACAGACGATCGATACCCGTGTTAAGAATCACACGTTAAAAGGTAAGACCTCGTTAGTCTTTAGCTCGCACACGTTTCATCTTTTGGAAGTTGTCATTCGTAGAGGGCGACAGCTGGTCAACAAAAAATTGGATATTTTTTTAGTTGTAGGTTGGAAGAATCGATAAGAAACTGTTCATAATATAGAAAAAAAAAAGAATCAGTTCAGGACGTTTCGAAAGTTAGTGTGCACAAGAGAGCCCTGGGAGAATCCAAGAACACAAAAATATCAGGAAAGACGGGACGAGTTTGACGATAGGAAGTAAAAATCGATCGTCCGGCCTTGCGATTCGAACCACCGGTTCACACAGCGGTCGATCGAGTGAATGAAGCAAATCACCCACGTCAACCCACCAGGCTACCGTCCCACCACATCAGTTAATTTTCATTTCAGTCACAATAATATATTTCTTTCAGAAACTATTCATTCCTTCATTTTATGGTTCAAATTCAATATTTATTCATTCCACAACCACAACGGAAAATTAACTATAGGAAAAGTACATAAAGAAAGCATTTACTAAGTTTGTAACTCTATGAATGAGCAAAAATCGAACAGCTCGTAGAGTTGTTCCCTTAAAATTTAGAATACCGTCATATGATCAACATTTAGCTGGAAAGCAATATTTCTAGTACTGGTAGTAGGTTGTTCTTCAAGCTTCTGCTTCCTCAAGTTGTGGTGTTCGTACTTCTCGATAGCGAACACAATCCTGCGTTGATGAAGTCGAGCAAATATTCTATGTGAAGGATGCTGCCGTTGAGCATATCTTCTAGAAGCTTCTAACCCATTTCCCTGCAACAGATCGTAAGCGTAATGCATATCAGCCATTTCGTCATTTGTGTATGCCATTTTAATAACAAGTGAATTATCAAAGTAACAAATTAAGAACAGAACAACAACACACAATTAGTATTAATTCAATTTCGAAAATTCAGCGTCATAGCAATTTAATCGTCACTATCGCTAATAGCGACCTACTAGATAGATTAGTTTCGTATTTTCGCATTTATGACGATGTATCTCTGTAGTTGTTCAAAAAATAATGTTTTGCTGCGAACTGGTTTATTTTGGGCAAATAACCCAAGAGACATTTTTTGTTTAGAATGAAACAGGCTATCGGTAATGGATTTTTAAATGGTTACATTGGAAATACATTTTTGGTGTGGTGTTTGGGTCCCTTACAACCATGGGGTGAACCAAATAAATTTCTGGCTAAGTGTTTTTTTGGTAGTACAAAACGTCAGAGTAATTTCAATATTGTAACTTTTTTAATGCTTGTAAAAAAATTGTGACACAAATTCTATGTACCCCCTTCAAGGGGCTGTATCTTAACATTTCAATGAAATGTCTTCATATGAAAGATCTTTTTTTCGATGAGGAATCACATTCTCGAATGTTTTAGACTTGTTTAGTTACACCCTGTATAATTAACTCCTCGCGGAGAAGAGTGTGGGGTGAAATAGTTCAATTATGAGTTTTTTTTTCACTTGCAGAATCAGACAATACGACAAGTTACTGATGAATATTAAATTTTTCATTGTGGAAAGTACCTTGAATTTACGCATTAACAGACCGAAGTGAACAACTGAAAATCTGTCCTGTATTCAACAGTTCAAATTTTCCATTGAAATGTTTACCTTTGTAAGAGTGAGGCGAGAAAAAATCTCCAGGAGAGAGAGTGAAATACCTTTTGTGCAAATCAAAATTTCTCTTTGACACCAAGTTGCTTACAACAAAATTCTTTCGTAGGTAATATCTATTATGAATACCAGGTAGTAGTTTTCAATTTCAAGTTTATAGAAAGTTTTATTCAATTCAGCAATGTCCTATTATTCTTGATGTCAGCTTTAGTAATTCGATTTTAACAAGCTGCAAAAATTCTGAATGCGTTCGCCATCTATTCGCACTTCAACGAACTCACTTCTCTTGATGTGGAAGTCTATATACAAATGTAATAGAAAAATAGAGTAACCTCATTTTCTAAATAACCGTTCTCGTCGCGTCACCTAGTGAAGAAATAGTCAACCATTATTTGAGAAAAAAATATTTTTTAAGCGCTGCTTGAATGTTATGATTGAATCTTTAATTTGAACTTACAAAATTCGTTATATGGTGTGGATGAGAATCAGTCCTGAAGAGAACGCTCATGATAAAACAATATTGATTCAAATAAAAAACGCGTATCAAGTTTTTGAAGAATATCAATCGAACATGACTTTCTGAGAAATGAAAAGAAATTATGAGTCGATTAGGATCATATTTGTAAATGCATTCTTTATATATTAGATTCTGATATCAAATAGAAAATTCAGTTTACGACTTATTGTCATCATACTTAGTTCATATAAACCACATTATACATTTTTATATCACGTGAGCTGTTCAAAAATGAGGTGAATGTTCATATTTGATAAGCTACGTACATTTGATTATCGATTTTTTCATGTTGGTACACTCATCTCAAACATATGTTCAGAGTTTCAAGTGTTCAGCATGTTTAGTTTGTTTTGCGTGTACGGCAATTATTTGCCATCAAAAATTCTGATCAAAGAATATGCATCCAATTTTGTGCGAAAAATGAAATTAAGTGCTGAAAAACACTTTGTTGACAATGGCATACGGTGACTATACTCTGAGTTATAAAAATGAGTGTTGCCACAAAGTAGCTACACATGAACCAAAATTCCGCTACACTGCTTCATATTCCGTTGGCGCATGCGCCTTATCCAAAATTAAATACCCGAGAACTTACAGTTTGTGATTTGTGTATCGTTCAGATACCACAAAACTGAACTGTCACTAATGTCAGTAATCAGGAACATGCTAATTTTCAACTGCGCAACTCAGTAGATGGTACCTAATTTTCTGAATTACCAGCAGTTAATTTTTGAAAGCTGTTATCTCGACCAAATATTTCTTAGCTTAAAATAATGATTTTGAAACGTAAAAATAAAAATCAATTTGTTCACGTACGTATAGTCAAACTGAGCTCTTGAACGATCATTCGCGACAGGTCTAATCCATCCTTCCAAGTTGAAATCAGATAACCAATGTTGAGAAAAAGTTTGTTTTCGAGACTTTTTGAACATGTCCCATTCCCGTCAATTTCAACTGCGGTAGCTCTTTTGCTCGAGTTACAATCAGATGAACTATCTTCCATCTCCACTGTAATTCGTTTGAAATAATTTACAATACTCTAGACAGTCGAGACTTTTAGTTTCAAAGTATTGGAGGTTGTATGGATTATGATATGAAAACAGAACTATAACGTTTGTTTGAAGGTGATTGACAATGTTTCGTGATGAATTTCACTAGTTCGGACTTCCATTGTCTACTATATAAAATGATTTGAAATTCCTGAAACAAGTAAAAAAGAATAATTAAAAAAGAATAGTTGAAAATAACAATTATATTAAGCAACAATAACCCTGAAATTAAATGATAGTGAAATAACCTACAAGTAAAAATATAATAATTGAATAAATAAAAAAAAATTAAAGGAATGAAAAAAAGAAAATAATAAAAAAAAAATAATAAAAAAGGTGTAGAGATTCCAAGTCGCGTTAGTTCACGACGTTTCGATTGTTGGTATCTACAATCGTCTTCGGGTGATGACTGGACTGATTCCTCCGAGAGATGACTATTTTATAGGTCGTTGAAATACTTTCACTTTCTCTTTCTCTTCAACTATTCTTTTTCAATTATTCTTTTTTACTTGTTTCAGGGGTTCCAAATCATTTTATATAGTAGACAATGGAAGTCCGAATTAGTGAAATACAGAACTATAAGTTGGTTATAGCTCTATAAGTTATGTGGATATGAATGAAAATATCCAAAAATATTCATCTCTTTCATCATGTAATGGCCTCAGCTACTGAGACTATAACGTATCAGCTGCCGTATTAGCTGTCAGCTTTGAGTGCTGTCCACTGCCTCTTCTTCTTCCATGTTTTTTTTCAAAATTGATTATTAATAGAAAATTACATTACTTTATTTTCAAAACCCCTACGCCGCCCCTGTCGAATGAATTCCGCTACAGTACCGGAATTCCGCTACAGTTGGCAACTATGAAAAATGTTTACAAGTGGTACACGCTTTTCACAGAAGGTCAAGAAGATGTGAATGACGACGCTCATCCTGCACGCCCAGCACATCAACAACCGATAATGTTGAGAAAGTGGAGAAAATTGTTATGGAGAATCTATGGATCACTATTGGAAAAGTGCTGAGGATGACTGCATATCGGTTGGCTCATATCATGCAATTTTTTTCGTAAATTTTGTGCATGAAGCATATATGGCAGTGAATTTTGTTCCCAAAATGTTGAATTTTCACCAAAATAACCGTCGCATCAGGAATAGTTGAACGGCGATCCAGACTTGCTTAAAAGAGTAAAAACTGGTTAATATATCGGTTTTGCTTACTGTTTTCTTCGATTACCGTGGCGTAGTGCATCAGAAGTTCTTGCCACATGGTCGAACGGTCAATGAGGAGTATTATCTTGAAGTTATGTGAAGCTTGCGAGAAGCAATATGAAGAAAACATATATATTCGTATTGTGTATGGTATTATGTAACCTGGTCATACGCAGGTTACACAATACCATCATTGCATGTTCCGTAATGTTTTGGCCAAAAACAACACCGTAACCATGCCTCAGCCACCGTATTCACCAGATTTGCCCCCCCGTGACTCGTTCCTGTTCACAGGATTGAAGACACCCATGAAAGGACGGCGTTTTTTGACGATTGAGGCGATAAAAGCCGAATCACTGAGAGAGCTCAAGGACATACCAAAAAGTACATACTGCTACATGCATTGGCAAAAACGCTGATGCAAGTGTATTATATCTGAGGAGGACTATTTTGAAGGGGACAAAATAGAAATTGATCAATAAATAAATGTTTCTTGAGAGAAATAGAAATTAACTTTACTTTTTGAACAAACAACGTGTATGAAAGATTCTATTTTCTATGCGAAAAAACGTTAAATTATTTCGAAGTATAGTTTTTTATAAATTCTGCAATAGCATAAGGAAATAGTTTCTGTTTTTGAAGTTATTGAATGGCAAATGTGACGAGTTCCTGTTGAATGGGATGAAGTGAGATGAAAAACATATAGGTGGTTCCATTTGAGATGATAATTGGTAGTTTCACCAGTTCCATTTCAAATCTCATCATTCTTACTCCTTCTGTTAATGATTATCACAAGATTATAGAAGCCTATGGAAGTGGTTTCTTCCCTATGAAAAATCTAACCCAAATAATTTTTTTTTTCATGAACTACACCTCACGATTTGATCCCCACAAACTTTTGTTTGAAAAATATACAGAGTGTAACATATGTACGTTGAAATATTCAAGTGACGTATTAATGAGACCATTTTAAGAAAAAAAAATATATAAACTTGTGTCCAAAAATGCTTCGTTTCGGGGATACGGGGTGTTGAAATTGAATTTTTTTGTTCGCTTTTTGAAAATAACTCTTGCAAAAAATAAATTATTTGCACGAAATTCGGTACCCGGTTTTTTTTTGACGTGAGAAATCATAATTTCTTTTTAATTTTCATATACCATCTAGAGGACGCTGCGTACGCTGTCATCATTCATTTCAAATTGACCTAACTTTTTTGACAGTGAAATTTTGGTACTTTTCATGAAAAAAAGTGATTCCCACATCTTTTCCAAGTAAAAAAGTACGCTTCCTCAATAACGCTGGAGGTGATCGTTTTCAAGATATTTACAATTTTCTATATCGATGCATATTACTTACCTCCTAGGGCGCTAAGTGAAGTTGCTGAGAACATTACAAAAACTAAGTATGTGGTGGATCTCGTCAAAATAAACAACTTTATCCTATAAAATATTTAACGAAGAATGATTCGTTTTCGAAATACAGATTGTTGAAATTTTCCAAAACATTGTAGGTTTTTGTCATAAGTGTTTTGCAGTTTTAGTTATTTCCATCAAACTTTATGCACAGTATACCCGTACAGACTTCTTCTGAACCAAGCATTATCGAACTGCTTATTCATTCCAAATTAAAAAAAATGTCAGGTTCAATTATTCAATTAGAAAGTGCTACATTTCGGAGTTTGTGAAAAAAACAATTCGGAAAAGTATGTTTTAGGAAAATAGACATATAAAAATTGAATGAAACAACTATTACACAACTGTTAAAAGTCACTACCCCCAACAGTAATACAAGCTCCTGCTCTCCTCATCAAAGAATTCCGCACCCATTGAAAAATGCCTGGAGTGTTTGTTATCGTTTCGCAGCAAGCTATGATGCGATCCCTCAACATTTTCTCGTTTTCAATGGGGCTAGCATAAACTAGTGATTTTAGGTGTCCCCAAGAGGAAAAATCGACGGGATTGAGGACCGGTGACCTCGGGGATCAATGCTCAGTGCATCCTCTTCCTATCCATCGTTGGGGATATGCTACGTCTAAAAAAGTTCTTGTTATCACACTAAAATGAGCATCGTGCATAAACCAAGAGTGATTTCTCAGACCAATGGGAATATCTTCCATGAGTTAAGGGAGCTCGTATTCCAAAAAATGTAGGTAAGCATCTCCATTCAAACGTAAGGGGAGAAAATAGGTCCCAATTGAATAATCCCCAATTATGCCTATCCATACATTAAAAGATATAATCTGTCTTGAAGATGAGTTTTGCGTTATCGCAATTGAAAAATTAGCTCCATCTGTGAAGAGGATTTTCGATGAAATTTGCGAATGATGTTCGACTTTTCTTTGAAGCTATTGAGCAAATTCGATACGTGGTTGGAAATCACGTAGCGTAAGTGCCTGGACACGCTGAATATGATGAGGATATAATGGCTGTTCCTTTAAAATTCTGTATACTGTCATGTGACTCACATTTAAAGATTGACTAATTTTTCTTGTACTTGACTCTGGATGTTCACTAATTTCTTCGAGAACCACCTCTTCCAATTCTACAGTTCTTGTAGTTCGTGGCCGTTCTACTGCAGAATTTGTTTCAAAGCTTCCAGATTCGGAAAGTCGCACGTTGGGGATACCTTTCCTGATAGATGCGTCTGACCTCGCTTGAATTTCCGTTAGCCAAGCCGTATGCAAAAACCATATCAGCCATTTCAGCATTCGTAAAGTCAGGCATGGTACCAAAAAATCATTTTATAAACTACGAACTGTAAATTTGTAAATTAATAGTTAAAAATGTGACAGCGAACTTCTATTTTTATAAACAAACTTTCATAGCCTACTCGATTTAATTAACTTAATTTGCAAGCGGAGGGTGACAAAAATTATTGAAATCAAATTTGGCTATAAAGTCATATGCATCGATATAGAAAATTATCAATATCTCGAAAACGATCACCTCCAGCGTTATTGAGGAAGCGTACTTTTTTACTTGGAAAAGATGTGGGAATCACTTTTTTTCATGAAAAGTATCAAAATTTCACTGTCAAAAAAGTTAGGTCAATTTGAAATAAATGATGACAGCGTACGCAGCATCCTCTAGATGGTATATGAAAATTTAAAAATAATTATGATTTCTCATGTCAAAAAAACCCGGGTACCGAATTTCGTGCAAATAATTTATTTTTTGCAAGAGTTATTTTCAAAAAACGAACAAAAAAATCAATTTCAACACCCTGTATCTCCGAATCGAAGCATTTTCAAACACAAGTTCATATAGACTTTTTTTCTTAAAATTGTTTCAGGAATACGTCACTTGAATATTTTAACGTACTTATGTTACACCCTGTATATCATAACATGTTTCGCCAACACAGTGATTTGATAAAGCTACTGAGTTAGCGAAACATGTTGTGATATATATTTTTCAAATAAAGTTTGTGAAGAGATGTAGTTTATAAAATTACTATGGATCTTCGTCAAATAACGGCCGAACTAATCAGAAAACCAAATTAAATAAATAATTAGAATTGTGTGTCCAGAAGATTGACAATAATTTTGGGAAATTGAATGGAACTGGCAAATATTTCACGATAATCCATATCAATACTAAAAAATAAGTTTTATTTCGATATTCATAATATAGCAATCTTATCATGATGAATAAACCGGCCTGTATTTCAAAATATATTTTTACTTATATCCAAATTCAAGGCACTTTTCGCATATCTCATTTTCAGTTTGAGTTCTTTTGGCAACTTCAAGTTTGTTTGTCTGTTATGCAGAGCTTAAAATGATTAAAACTTTCTCATAAGATTCATTTTTTATATAATGACAAAGAAGTAGAAAGCCAAGGCCTATCTTTCTCGAAATTTTTATTGTATTCCTAATGTACTATAACGATGTAATAATAAATCTTTGATTGAACGTTTCGTGTCAACACGGCTACCCTCAACCATTTTTCTTAAATACGGACCTGGAAGTGTGAGGAACGAAATAAGCGATAGTGGATAAGCAAATATTGCCTCATTATATTGTAACAAATCTCAAGCCGGACCTTTTATATCGGTAACGATCGTTACCGATATAAAAGGTCGGCTTCTCGTTCAGAGAGGGAGTCGTATTCAGAAAACGAATCGAGCGGTAAACAAAGAATTCGAACAGTGAAGATAAATTGAGCGTTAGTTGCCTTGTGTTGAATATAAATTAGTTGTGGTAGTGAAATATTGTTAAAAATGAATTTGTTCAAGACAGTTAATTCTTTAATTCGTTACAATATCCACAAAGCAAAAATTGGTCGATTACAAAAATGTTTTTGATCAAGAGTCTCTTCCACGAGAAACTGTCCACGAACTAGAGATCTCTGTAGAATCTACCAGAAATATTTTGAAAAAGAACAAATAAAAATGCTACAGGTTGAGCAGAGTTTATCACTTTAGAAAGGAATGATGATAGGAGAGTACGATTTGCGAGGTGTCAAAACGTAGAAGTAGGGAATTTGGAAATATTCGAAAAAAAATGATATGGACGGACAAATCAAGATTCACCAACAATGGTTGGTTTCACACAAATATCTATTATACATATATGCAATAATAGAAACGAATATTTACATAGAGAAACCAATTTCCAGAAAAGAATCGGAATAAATGAATGAATGGATTGGGAACATACCTAGCATCATCAGAAGATTTCTGAGTTTTGCTAAAAATAAAATCTGTTTTTCCGTTAATCAGCTGTCCCACCCCTACGAACGACAACCCTCAGAAGTCGAAAATTCTGCGATCTAAGGAATAATGAGGTCTCACATTTTAGCGTGTGATTCCTAACACGGGTTGGACGATAGCAAGTGAAAATCGATCGTTCAGTCTAGGGCTTGAACCACCAACCAACACGGCAGTCAATTCCACTGAGTGAACAAAGCACCGACGTCCAACCGCCTGGCTACCGACCGCAGCTGCTGTAATCATATGATGATGCTAACTAAAATAGTGGAACGCGCGTCGACAAACAGTATTTTGGTTCTGGTGCGGTAAATGTGTTTTCAGTAAACGTGGGGATTCATCTTTTAAAAATTTAGTTCCTGTACACTTCTAGAATTTTCGAAAAAATGTTCCGTTTGAACGTGAATATGAAACACAGTGAATTGGTTTTCCTAAAATAATTTTTGAAGTTAAAATACCATGACTTTGTGTTATTATTATTAGACGTCAAGGACTATTTTCTATCAGTTCACTAGAAACGCATGACAGCAAAATGTGCGCAAATATGCCTTGGCAATCTCTCTGTATCTACTTCACATCTGAACATCTGTGCGAAAAATTTCCTTCATAAGTATCACTTATTTTAACAGCACGAATGTTTCAATTATATTATCCCACAAATCGGTTAGTATAGTTTTTCTGGCAATGGAACACTATTAGTGTGAAAAACTTACAACCAAATATCAACTTCACATAAAATCATCCAAAAAATCCATAAATTTACACAGTCGCCGTAAGGTCTCCTTTGGGAGCTTCTGACTACTAACTCATTTCAGTGTTGAGTGAATTACCGATAAATGTTGGGGAACAATCTAAGACGTGCTAAATTTGACAATCAGATCAGCAGATCAGCAACACCATTTTCGAAATTTCCCCTGGCAAGATGTTTGTTTCAGCTCTAAAGAACCATCAACTTATGCTTCTAAAGTCACAGAAGTCATTCTATCATCCATGAATGCTTATATTCCTTTTTCAATGATTCGACCTTCTAACGGCAAATCTTGGTTCAACAAAAATGTATTGCTTTTTTGACAACAGCTCACTTGTCTCGTCATTCCATTTAGATTCAAGGACATCGGCTACGGAGGCACATCTTCACCGGCAGCAGGAGGTTGCATATATTAATGAGGATATAGAAGTGATTTCGAATTGAGGTGGAAGTGACCAGGTTCAATTCAACGCCACAAAAACCCAGGCATCGGTTTTCTCCAAGAAAATAAATGTCTCCGAACCGGATATAATGTCAGGTCAGATAATTCTGCTTCGATGAGTTTGTTGCGGGTTTAAATGGGCACCAATATGTCTTGGCACAATCATGTTGCTGGAATTGCAAAGGCTGCTCCTCAAAAACTTGGAACACTGTTTCGAACCAAAAAACTGTACATACCTAAGCAACTTTTGATGCTTTATAAAGATCAGACCTTCTTTGGAGTATTGTATGGAGCTCTGCCCCCAAACATACCCTGAAGTTGCTGGATTCCATCCAGAAAAGAGGCATTCGTCTGATTGAAGACGTGAACATTACTTGCAACCTTGATAGCCTGGAACATTGAAGAACGGTTGGAGATTTGTCTCTCTTCTATTGATACTTTCACGTGAAGTATTCAACTGACTGAGCACATTTTATTCCACCAAGAGCGATACATATCAGAAATACGCAACGGACTGTGGCTGCCCATCGTTTTGAGGTTCAACTCAGTAAACCTCGAACTTCACTGTTTCAGAACTCTTTCATCTGGAGAGCTGCGTTTATGTGGAATAAACTTCTTGAAAACGTTTTTCCAAATGGATTTTATCTCCAGCGATTCAAATCCAATGTGAATCGCCACTTTCGCACAGGCACCGCTTTGAGAGCGCCTTAAGGATTTTCCTGTAGTGATTGTGTTTTGCCCTCAAAAAAATGAACAATCATCAGATGGAATCAATTTCTTTCAACAATTTTGATAATTTCGGATAATATTGAAGCTGCTAATGTGTGATATCTTTCAGGTAATACAACCCTAGTACAATTCAAGTGCAACTAGGCCTATTCTGGTAACCCCCGAAAGAAGTTCGACAAATTTTTTGAGCTCAAATCATTTTGTTTGAAATGATTCTGTCACGGATATTTAGCGAAGATTAAGTATGGTTCATATATCTACAAGGGGCATTACAAGATGATTGATATGCTGATTGCATTTGCGATTTATATCCTGACAAATCAACAATTATCAACAGAAACATCTAAGTTGCATGCGGTGGTTCAGAAATTAAACAACTGTGTTTATTTTTCACTTCAACTGGATGAATCAACAGATGTCGTTGACACTGCCCTGATGGCCGTGTTCGTCAGGATGGTTTTTACTGATTTTACGATTAAAGAAGATCTTTTGAAGTTCATTCCACTGAAAGGACACACTACTGGACATGAGTTGTTTTCTCATTTAAAAAATATTATTTCTTCCGAAGTTTGTGTTTATTTTTCAAACACCTTCGTTTGATAGGTAGGAATGTAGCTATGAACAAGTACGTACTAGTAATATTAGTTATTTTGTTATTAGTTAATTATTAGTACCTATGTATTATGTATAACCAGTTAAATAGTGAAATAAATACATATAATGATAAATTCACTATGCATTTACGTTGCGTTACGTGGCTTCCGTGTGGGTAGCTCGCTGTTTTTCCAAAATTAACAAAGTAGCTAACGGAGATTAGGAAAAAATTTGTTAGTTAACAGTTGAATAACTTTTTGAAAAATGGTGACAGAACTTTGTTTTCTACGGGACTCGATTCATTCAAGTGTTACGAAAATACTACTTTTTTTTCGAATTTTCAAAATGACATTTTATGTTATGAAAAAATTATTTCTTTTGATAAACTCTCTTTAGCGGCAGCGCGCGCATGCCGTAATAGCCGCGCGGAACCCTATTCTCGAAGTCAAATCAAAATTATAAAAAATGTAGATAGCGTTTCGGAAGGTGGGGCATTTTTATCGTAAATTTCCTCCTCTTCAACGAGCTTTTTTCAAAATTGCCTAAATATCAATATTCTTTGAGTTATTAACAAAAAACTAAATACCATTTTTTCAAATCTCATTTTGTTAATAATAATTGCAGTTTTTTACCTGTACCAAAATCCTTTAAAAACATTTTTCTATAGGTGATTCCGAATCGAATGAGCTATCGCTCATTCGATTCGAATGAGCGATAGCTTGTTGATCACAATATAATCAGAACTGCAGTACTCTGGATTCTTGAACCTAGTTCTACCAAAATAACTTTTTGTTGGAAGTTTTCTTCAAAAAGGAAAAGTTCTGTGTTAATATTATCATTCAAATATTGTATATGAATAGTTTTGTGGTATTTCATTAGAATGTCTAATACATGGAATATCATATATTCATATTCACAAAATTAATACTTTCATCAGTTGAGCACAGCAATTCATTTTTAAACAATTATTACTGAAAACAAGGACACAGAAAGAATTTTCTCATCAACATATACATTATGTAGAACTCAGCACACTAGTAACTCAAACTTTTTATGGTAAGGTCTGATAAGTCTTTTGAAAACTGCCCTATACTCCTGCAAAGTGTTCTACGTTTGTTATCATCACTTTTTAAGTCTCTGTTATTTTTGACTTATGTATTATTGTCTATCAAGTATTTCCAGAGCTCCAATAATACTTCTATATCAATTTTAGCTACTTTCCAGATTACTGCTTGGTCCTGCAATACAATCAGCATCTCTTCGTTGAATGGCAACATACTGTTTATTGTTTTACCTTGAATCGCTGCTGCCAGTAAGATTTGTCATTGAATTAGGTGTCAATTGAAGGAATCGATTGACTGGCTATGTAATTTGCTCGAGTTGGTCTTTCAGTATATTCACACGTTCAATCAAATTTTTCTCCAAAGAATTTCATTCTTCTCCAAGCTACGTTTGTTGATCTGGCCCTTCGTGTTTCTGACTCTTCCTACTCTGCCGCTGAATATCTACCCCTCATCCAAAACATCTTCGACCTCATAACAAACCTCCTATATTGTTGATCTTTCACGGTTCTATTCCTCCGCTATTTCTACTGAATCATTAATTTCGATTGTCTATTATTGAAGTGTTTGGATTTCTGGATGTAACTGTTCTTCTTTCCATTTCCTTTCTTCATGCCCATATTTTTAGCATCGTCCCTCGTTCTGCTTTCCTTTCCATTTCTTGTTGTTCTAATCATTTTATCACCATCTCTCAGCTCCATTTCCTTTTTCTTTCTTGTTCTTTTCGTTTCTTTGTCGTTTGCTTCATTATTCTTTCGGTTCTAGTTCTCTACTAATTCAATTTAATCTTCCATCTACTTGTTCCTTCATATGTTTTCAATCTTGTATATTGCTCTAACAATAGTTTTGGTCTTCTTTGTGTTTCGTACTCACTTCTACTTTCTGTACACTTTTCCTTCACTACTTTGTATTGCCAATTTTTCAATCTTCATTGTGGGATCAAATGAGGTTGTTCTGGAAGTTATTTCAATGACTTCAAAAATTCAGTAATATCACCACCGCCGCTCAATATGTGGCTCGTTCACATCTCGTTGAAATCATTTGCCGCTGAATCTGCTTCATTATCTTTCCTTCAGTGTCACAAAAAAAATTTCAATATCGATGCCCAAACTTAATATTTCAATATCACTCCACGATTACTCCAATTATTTTACTCGTTTTCTTCTGCTTGCTGAGGCTGCCGTGCTCTGGATTGAACTGATTCTGATCTCTGCAATCGGTCCGTAGTTTATCCAGTAATAGACAGCTCACGAACATCTTCGCGCTTGCTCTCCGACAAAATTACTGATTCAGGGCTGATTCACACATTATCTGTATACGCTTAGCACTTTGATAGCACACTTGATGTTTTGCTAGAGTCTTCTTCAAATACAGAGCTTGTAGGCTGTTTCATGTAGACTTTGAAACACACATTTTGATCAAGTAGACTTTGGATTTTGATACAAGCAGTAAAGCCGTTCTTCAATTAGTGGTTTTGTTCAATTTTCAAACACATTCGCAATAATGTATTATGATTATGAAAAATGGGATATAATAGTCTGTTTTATACAAACCGGGAAAAATGCAGAATCAGCAAGCAATTTGTATCATGAGAGGTATCCTGAGACATTTCGAACACCTTCTCTGAAGAAATAAATTTAATTCTTTCTTCATTATTATTGTCAATGTTTCATTCATAAGAAGTAAATATAGTATGAATTGATTGTTTTATTGAACCTATGCGTTTTAATTACTGCTAGGAAAAGCATTCCCATCAATTGATAGCTACTACTACAGAAAAATTTCTTTCTGTTTCATCGCCGCGTCGTCCAAAGCCTACTTGATCAAAGTGTGTGTTTCAAAGTCTACATGAGTAAGTCTACATTGTGGAGTAAGGCTCGGTTGTTTTCAACCAACAGAAAACTATTTTTTTTTTCCATAAAACGTCTGACCATTTTTCTCCTGATAGCTACTTGATCAAATTTATGAACAAATTCTTTGTGGCAGATGTATGTCAATTTTTTAAAACTTGCGATTTCAATGATAGTACCAATAATTTCCTTGGAAGCTTTCTAACAGCTAGAATCGTCTGACGGTTTCATTCCTGCTAGGTTATTTTTGTTCAAATGAAGTCCCTTTGTTGGAAGTTTCAAGTTTCAAAAGGAATTGAGGGGGGGATTGAGATAATAGTCATTTTCTTCATTCAAGTATTGTGAGATTTCCATTGAATTGGCCGATAACAAATTCAAATAACACCTTGTGGTGAGATTTTATTGGAACAGTTCACAAAACGCTACACGTGTTTCGCTATACAATAGTTTTCTCCACCTCGAGTATGAACACATCTGGCGAAGGTATTGCATAACAAAACACGTGTTGCGGTTTTGTAAACTGTCGAATAGAAATTTCACGAAGAATTGTTGCTTGAATACATCATAGATTCTCGACAAGTATCGGTCAATTTCATCACATGTTTTCTTCATATTTCGTAATAATAAACAGTTCTCCCAATTAAATTTAATTTACAGCCAGCCTGCTCAGTCACTTTGTGTTAGTTTTTTTCCTTATACGAGGAATTGGTCAAAATTCGGATGTGTTACCTCGTTCTCGGGCAGATGGGGCGATGACAAACATGTTGTTGATCGTTCGCTTCTGCCTAGTTCGAGAAATGATACTCTGAAAAGAATTCGATTTTTAATTATCGGAAATCATCGACTTTAGGTGACCAAATAGCCCGAAACTGGTTTGCAAGTATGTTCTGGTGATTGAAAATCAATTCCATGTAGTTGTATTGCCAACAGCATATGCAGGAATAACTTCAGTGGAGTATCCTGCACTGACACCTATCGGATATAATCCAACGCCCTTCGTGATATTAGCCAGGGGAGTAGTTGTTTTCTGATGGGTGTCAGTCCATTAACCTACAGTGTAGGTAAGTTGAAAAGGCCCGAACAAATTGTTTTTTCAGGAAATTTGATTTACAGCCAGTTTTCAAGTATGCTCACTCACTTTGTGTTATTTCCCCAAATGTCATTACTTTTTTATGTCAACTGACAATATCACTAGCGATCGATTTGTTATTTTGCCCGACATTTGTTGGTTAATTTACATTTTGATTATATATTCATACTTCTTTCATTATTTTCCAATCATTCTGGTCCTGATTTTTTCAGCATTTCCAAAATTTCAACAATAATTTTTCATGTCTTCCCATCACAAGAATGCACCAACCACGTTCAGTGACCTACGCCATATCAGCATTTCGCCCTCATTCTCTAAAATATTCGAGATAAATGTTTTCCGTCAAGTAAGAGCTTTTCTTGAAGAAAATCGAATACTCCCGTATGAGCAGTCTAGGTTCCGCAAAAACGCGGAACACAGGTTGCCCTCTTGAAAGTAATGGACGATCTTGCGAGATTCAGAGATCAATCAGAAGTCACCATTTTAGTACTGCTTGATCAAAGTAAAGCTTTCAATTTAGTTAATTTCGATTTACTCATCAGCAAGCTCAAGTTCATAGGATTCGATGACATTTCTCTTAAATGGATGATCAACTATCTCACAGGCCGATCACAGATGGTCAAACTGGATGAATACTCATGGTCATCCCTAAAAGAAACAATCTCAGGTGTACCGCAGGGAAGTATTTTTGGACCCTTGATGTTTTCTGTGTTTATTTTTGATTATCACACTTTCTTATCACATTGTCGAGTACATCAATACGCAGATGATATAAAGTTGAAATTATCATCAAATAACACTGATACAGAGAGATGTGTGGCCAATATAAACACAGATTTGCATAAAACATTCCTACAATCGGAGAATCATGGACTGTCAATCCAAATAAAAGTTTGGCCTCATGCATAGGATCTCAAAGACAAATAGTAGAAACTCAGTGTTACTTTAGGCTCACTCTCTAAAAATCTTGGCGTAACCATAGATAGCTCTTTGTTTTTCCATGAACATGTAACAAACATTTGCAAAGTATCATTCTTCAAACTAAAATCGCTATATAAATACAAGTATCAGTTATCAGAAGAAATGAAACTGAGGTTAGTTAAAACTCTTATTTACCCCCATATCGAGTATTGTTGTTCGGTGTATTACAATTTTTTGCCGCACTATAGCAGAAGTTACAACGTATACAAAATGCTTGCATGCGATTCGTATGATGTATACCATATAGTGAACATGTCACACCATTTTTGTTAAAAATAAAGGAGCTGAATGTGAGGTACATTGTCCAATAGTTGATAAAAATGTGTTTGTTTAAGTTGCTTCAAACTGAAACACCTAGTTATTTATATAGTTTATCAAGCAGGCATTCTGACATACATATGGTCAATTTGAGAATTAACTCATTCAACATACCTAGGCACCGTACTTCTGAATTTCAAGGGTGTTTTTCTTATATAGCCCCTTCTTATCTGAATGGAATTTTACCCGTTTTAAATCATAATATTCATCAATTTAGGAAAGAAATACTGCTCAGTATTAATTAAAAATTCAATGTATGGCAGTGTGATGAAATTGTTGAATTGACCAAAATAATTTAAAGAATATTATAGTTATTACCAACTATATGATCTATTATTTTTTGCCTCTTCTCTATGATTGTTATGATAGTATATAAGTATTTTTATAATTATTTTCCTACACTCACTGTACGATAAACCCTTTTCCTTCTATGTATAAATGTATTTTTATGCACAATTAATGCAATTTATGCATAATAATAATTATTATTATTATATCATATATCAACACTCTGTCGATAGAATTCCGAACCTGTAACATTCGACTCCTGACATATCCATTATTGAATATCATTTCAACATCAGTCACCGAAAACTGAGTATCGAAGCGATACTCATAATATCACTCAACATATTTCGAAATATATCCACAGGACATGACTGACTGTTAGAAGTTTCATCTTATATTTACCACATGACGCTGTAGTTCGACGCCTACGACGCTACTTCAAGCACCGCGACGTATAATTCGCCAGTTATCTCAGCGATCTTGTGAAAAAGCGGCGACGAAATATTCAGGTGAGTGTCAAATTTTTATTCTCATATGGGAATGCTTTTTTGATATTTGATCTCGAAATCGAAGCGTGTTGCAAGTTGTATTTTTAGAAGTAGATCACTGACTGCGGGTGACTAATGGTGAATATTTGTTTTAGATCTGTAATTGGGGTCTGTCATATATTTATGAGCTCAAAATAGTCTGGTGCTCTTCAACAACTATTTTATACATCATTCTTTCTGAACACCATTCAAAAGTTCAGCAGAAAAAATAATAATTTGCATAACTTGCATCCAAATAGTTGAAAATGTATTTCTGAATATTCGTATTTGATATCTCATTTAGATTTTAAGGGCTGATTTCAAGCAATATTCCGGTACAAAACAAGCCTTTTCTTAAGAGTTATTTACAAAATTTTCTACAGAATTTAAGCACTCTACAAAATTTTTTTTCATTTTTACCACAAAAAATTATATTTTAGGAATATGTCCATAATACTTCACATTTTTGCTAACCTGTTTAATTTTAATTGATGATTCATTTTTGAATTTCAGTTGGTAACTTAAAAATATTGATTTTTTTTCAATTTTGCATAAGCTTTCCAACTAATAATTTTAAAAAGTTTTCAATAAAATTCACCATCTTGAACAATCAGAAGAAAATAAGAAAATAGTTCTTATAATTAATGATTTGATTGATTAGCTTTTGTATTGAATATTACTGGAGTTTTATCTTCCTCTTGAAGATGATCACTTAGTGATCGAAACACGTGTCGAGGTGTTGAAAATAACGATTTGGTGTTGGGAAACACTCCAGTAATATTCATTACTACAGCAAAGGTTCCAAACAGTATATCATAAGCTTTTGTATTATCAAAATACGCTAACTATTGATAAATACAGTTTCTCAAGTAACTCAGAATCGTGAATTGATAACATATAATGTTTTTTCGAAGTATTTCGTTTTCATCCCACAATGAATATCTGAGCTAAATCACTATAACAAAAATGAGAGGAAAGAATAATTTTCCCAACCCTGATCTTCAATTGCAAAAAATATATATACTTATCCTCAATGAATTTTCAGCAACTTTTTTTTCAAACATAAATCTCAGTTCGTTTGTTCAGTCCTTTTTTTATTTTTCAGAAACCCCAAAAATCAGATGAGTCATCCTATACTAACAACCGCATTTGTGACTGAGTCTTCTGCTCAATTCACCAAACCATCCTTTAAACTCTGTACTATTTCACATAGGTGAGAAGTTATTTCATATGTGAAAAAAATCGCTTCAACAAAAATGATTCGAAAAACGAACTTCGCCATCGACTTCAGATGGTGAAATTTAATTTACACTTCGACTTCATTGAAGAGGATTCTCCAAGACAATAATCAACTTCCCCTTCCATATGAATTTTAAAATCACCAAATATCACCTATAACAAATTTTCATACGGCTACCATCAAAAACGATACCCAATCCCTCAAAATTATATTAGCTCTCCACACCATGCAATTCAGATTAATATATAAGGAGTCGTAAAATTGAAACTATCACGCGACAAAATGAAGAAAGGTTGCAGCTGCGTTGTTTAACGTAGTGAATCATTTCGAAGGATAAGGTCCTATTTTTTATTTGTACTGTCTTCACCTCACCTATTTTGAAATTGTTAGTTGTGATTTGAATGGGGTGCCCGACTCTGCTCAGGAAGTTGATATGAGATCGCGTGTCGTTGGATTAAAAGAATATACTCGAAATTATATACTGCTTCACATATCGATATCAATGTGTATTCTCATCCTAACTAAGAGGGATTCGAATGGTCCACATTGTTTCAGAGCATTCCACAGCATTGGAGACTGTTCTGAATTGTTCCAAAAAGACCTAGAGAGCATTCGTGATACTTCCCAACGTTCTAGAATATTCTTATTTTACTATTATGGTGAATCAATTAGTTAAATTATGTTTGACTTCTTCATTATCAGAGAGATTACATAGATATGATTTGGAGCATAAAATTGTTTCGGTAATTGAGAGTGCATACTTATAAGAAAAGTTTGATAAAGAAGTAAATTTTTTTAATATGTAATATGTAAAGTGGTTGAAGAATTTGTCCTGTTGAGTTTTAATGTTTGGAGAGTAAAAATTCTTTCATTTAATTTTTAAATTTATCAATATTATACATTTTGAACTCTTCTGGTAACAAAGTGTACATACGGATTCCATTGAAGACAAGTGATCTTCAAAAAATGTCTGCTTTATGTTGGGGCATGATAACATTCTTTGAATGGATTTGAGATCGGGAGTGAAGCAACGTATGAGGTTTGGTGGTTCATGATTATTCAAATTCTTTTTAATGAAGGTACTCAAATGAAGTTGTCTTCTGTTATCCATGTAATGCACTGTTTGGAACCTTTGGTGTACTAATGAATATTACTGGAGTTTTTCCAACATCAAACCGTTATTTTAACACCTTGATACGTATATTACTGGAGTTTTTTCCCAACACCAAATCGTTATTTTTAACACCTCGACACGTGTTTCGATCACCAAGTGATCATCTTCAAAGAGGAAGATTAAAACTGTTTTAATCTGAAACACGTGTCGAGGTGTTAAAAATAACGATTTGATGTTGGGAAAAAACTCCAGTAATATTAATTACTACACCAAAGGTTCCAAACAGTGCATCATAAGTACCTTGATACGTGTTTCGATCACAATGTGATCATCTTCAAGAGAAAGATCGACCTATATAGTGATGGGAAAAAACTCCAGTAATATTCGATTTTCCATGTTGAGTCACTTACAGTCAATGAATTTATGAAAGATGGGTTCATATTTCCTCATCCCACAAAATAGTTTACAACAACTATTTTGTACCTTTTCAACTCGCCTTTTATCAACGATCCTCAAGCATGGACTGTAAATGAAGTCACAGTAACTGAAGTGACTCACATAGTGTACGTTTCAATTTTTTAATTGGGAATATGCTGATTACTCCAAATGAGCTTGAGTGATCCAAAAACTCTGCCTACCAGACTTTTGATGTACTGGGAAAAACGCATATCAGAATCCTTTTCAAAACCCAAAGTTTTGAAAAGGATTATTGTCTATGTGAAAAAACCATAAGAATATTCTTATTATTTTTATTACAAAAAAAAACTATTTCAGATTCATCCGAATTCAGCTTCAGACAGTGTTTTCCAACAACTTTTTTTACCTTTTTGAGTTTATGATTTCCTTAGCTGCATCTGAGCACTCCATACTGAAATTCAATTACAACTGTGTATCATCTGCATAAGCCTGCACTTCACAACGTTCCACCTCTTTTGAAATATCTGCAGTGGTTCTGAAATAGATCGCTGAGAAATCCCTGATAATTCATTCAGACAAGATGAATATGATCCACTTTCCAAAAGTATATGGGATCGTCTTATGAAATAATATCAGATCAAAAATGTTGATTGCATATTGAACCCGAAATACCTTAATTTGAGACAAAGTAATTCCTGACTAATCGTGTCAAATACTTCGGAGAAATTGAGTAATAACAAAGTGGTTGATGAAATTGCATTATTTGCAGAAAAGATATCATTAGTCAAGCTGCAGCTGTGATTTCAATACTTCTACAAGGTCTAAAGCCAAATTAACACTCGTGAAGTAAATTGGTCGATGTGAAGTAATCATAGACTTCGTTGTATAAGATTATTCAGAATAAGATATCTTGCCAATTACGACATTGTATGTGATGATTTTCAACAATAGAATCAGTACTAATAGGCATATGCCATCGCAGACCTATGTGGACCCATAAAAGAAAAACAATATACATAGCATGCATAGTTGTTTCATTGTTGCAAAGGAACTAAGCAGTAGCTTCAATGTAAGCTCGCAAGGTACTAGTTCTCAAGGAAAACGTCATATTTCAACCAATTCACACAATGTATTGATAAAACATACGTACAAACCTTGTTTTGGATCACTCTGTCCATTGGTGAAAACGATATGAAAATCCGTTTGGTAGTTGTTAAGTTCAATGCCTTCAGAGTGGACAAGTAGACAGACAGACACGGTGAAAATATCAATTTCAAGGGTCTTTCACTGACTGCTTACTATCTTTGAAATTGAACAAAGTTTGGGATATCCAAGAAAATTTTCTATTCTTTCGAAAGACCTATTGATGCCATTATGTGTGAAACATAACTTCGTTCAAATATCCGCCACGACTTCTCTGGGTATCGCGCAACTGAAAAGTCTAATTTTCCATGACTCTGGAGAATAAATCAGGCTGAATTTGACCGATGCGTTGGCTTTAAGGACCGCTGTGGTTTAAAGCTCATTCTTATAAACCTGAGACTTGGGAAAACCCCACAAAAAGTATAACAGGGTCAAATCGCACGATATCGGTGACCCGTTCACGTCACCTCCACGTGAGATGACCATCTATCAAAATCGTTCGTGCATCCAATGAAGCATGAGCTTTGTGGCACGTATCGCCGTTCTGTTAAAACCACATCCAGATCGTCCATTTCAAATTGGTAATCATCGGCCTTTAGTGACAGTGATGGCCCGGCCAACGTCGTTCTCAAATAACGATAACGCCGCCAGCTCAAAATCCACACCAAACAGTGACTTTTTCGGGATACATTGGACGATTTTGGATTTCATGTAGATTGGCATCATTTTTCGATGAAACTTAGGGTCAGTTGCCAACTGCTCCAGAGCCCATTCAGCGAACACACGTCGTCATCTATGGTCGTTTACCTTCAACACTCACAGCCGAATTCTGTGACCTCTCGATGACATTCGACTGTGTGTCACACTTGACTCAACTCGATAAACTTCCGTACTATAGAATTAGGAGGAAAATATCTTATTTGATCGATTCTTACCCATCCGAACGAAAGCAGGTTGTGGAACAAAGTAGTGTGAGATTTCCAGCACTGAGTGTAACAGCAGGTGTGCCTCAAGGGTCAATCTTGGGATCCCTTCTATTCCTAATATATGTTAATAATCTTCCACACCATATGAACCCCCTCAACACGATTCAGTATACCAATGATACTACTATTTATGAGAGTCACCCTGAACATGAACACCCAAAGTATCTAACTGACAACGCGTTGAAAAAAAACGAAAACATTTTTGCAGCCAATAAGTTATGCTTGGATGTCAATGAAACTGAAATAATTACGTTCACACTGAAAGAACTGAAGGACAGTCAAAAATCCATGAAGTTTTTGGGGGTAACCCTGGATCAAAAACTCAATTGGAAAAAACACATCAAGCTGTCCAGCACTCTTTACTTGCTTCGTAGAATCAATGAATTTAATAATAATAATAATAGGTCTTCATTCCCATAATGATACAATAAATAAACGGGAAAGGCTGAAGATCAGTTGGTTGCACCAAAAGATGCAACCTCTGTTTTTCATCTTAGGCCTCTTTTATCTTTCGAGAGAAGCTTGCATGGGGTTATTTTAGTCTAAACTGTCATACCGATTGTTTTTTTGGGGACTTTCAACTGATTGTAAAAGGATATTCATTTTACAAAAAACGGCTATTGGAATCCTGGGAAGGGCAAAACAAAGTGATAGCTGTATACCTCTTTTTGAAAAATTCAGTATATTAACCATTATGGTTCTATACATATTTCAATGTCTTATCTATATCAAGACACAAAATAACACACCTCAAGGTAGTCGCAACCATGAATATTTAAAATGGCCACAATCTTCTTATGCCACAACATAGACTGGCAATCAGGGCATCAGGCAGTTGGGAAAAGTTGGGAAATTTTGGGCCGTGAAGATAGAAAAAAATAATAGTAAAGGAATGAATGGCAATTCAAAAAATAAAAATGAGAGAAAAGAAAAGGAGAGGCAATTTTTGGATAGCAAAGTGAAATCCCTCGGCTTTCATTTCTTCGAAAGTTGGGAAATTTTGCTGGTGGAGTTGCGAAAATTTGGATTATCTCCCCCCTTGTTTTTCTTTTCGCTACGGCCTACTGGCAATTACTCATAAAAGCGTTTTTATCAAGGCGATAAGACTCTTCAACCATCTTCCACCATATATGAGGAAATTACATATGAATAAATTCAAAAAAAGTATAAAAGGGCTGCTGGTTAATCTCTGCCCTTATGACGTGAATGAATTTTTCAACTGCAAGTTTCAATGCTTTGCCTTTTCAATTTGTATGTTTTGTATTATATTTATTCATCTACCTTGACGGAGCTTGATCTGTTATACTGATAATAAGCAAATTAATCGATTGATTGATTGATGATTGAGTTCCTGGCTCAATTGATTTTTGTACGGGTTCAGACCCAAGTCACGATGCAAAATTTGCCAATTTGTGCTCTGCGAGAGGCAAAGTTTTTGTAAGCGACAAGAAATCACCTGCTTCGGATTCTCCTGCACACTCTCACAGACAACGGCAATGTTTTCGGCAGATTTTGCGATTCGTCGACGTTCAGGTGTTGGTCGATCGTTTATCTAACCAATGGACTCGAATCTGCCCACCACATTGCAAATAGTCCTCTCGGTAGGACGAGTATGACGCCTGAACAGACACCCATTTTGATAAAACAATTTTGTTATTTTTTCGTAATGTTGAATGCTTTATTCGTCCAGACTGAATAAATGACAACAAATTTGACAGATGTAGCTTCAACAAGATGGCTGTTATCAATTGTCAAATTTCGGAAACCCCTGTTGGAAGACCCTATTTTCGAAATACGTATCTCTATAGCATCTCACCATTTACCTTGTTGCCTATCTCGAACACATCGTTCCGGATTTCGAATAAAAATCGGATCGAATAAAATTAGTTGAAACGACCCGCTACACTCGATGAATTATTTCAGCCTAGAAACAATGTTATTTTTAAGTATTTTGCAACCGGTGTAGACCTATGAAAACAAGCATTATGAATTCGAAAAAATGTTTCATGCGTAGGTGGCATTCAAAAATATCTACTCCACGTAAAATTCCTACCTTCATTATTTGCGTGTTGCACATTATCGAAATTCGAACTTCTGAAATTTCGAGACATTGAATCATACTCGTCAATCGATACTGTTGATATTTTATTGGAACATTCGATTGCAACAACTGAAGAAACGTCGTGCAATAAATTAAGTGTACTAGAATAACATAATCTTTGGCACAATTCGGCAATTATGAACACCTGCTTATGTACAAATCCAATAAAATATGTGTGTTTCTCGTGCTGAGAATTATTTCTCAAAGCAATAATCTAAGGGAAGGAAGGTTTACAACTTGAAAAATTTTTTATTTTCGATATTTAGGAAAAATGGTTTTAGAAGATTCATGAGATTTCTGCAATATGTCTACAGGCAAATTAATCACATTCTTCAAACGACATTTCTTGTGGAGGACTCAATATGTTATACTGTTTTTGGGTCCATAACCTTCCACAATCTGAAAGAAATGAAAGATGAATCAATAGAGAATC
This sequence comes from Leptinotarsa decemlineata, assembly GCF_000500325.1. NCBI lineage: Eukaryota > Metazoa > Arthropoda > Insecta > Coleoptera > Chrysomelidae > Leptinotarsa > Leptinotarsa decemlineata. Next base: position 116,715 of record NW_019289731.1, read on the forward strand.
TTCTGAATTGTATTAAAAGGGCAAACTGAAAAGTTCACCCTGAAAAGCTACTGCGTAATATTACATACTGGAAAGTCCAATTAGTCAGTAACTTGTTGTATTCATAAAGTTTGTCTACAAATTGAAAATAAAAATCAGTTGAAATAATGGTGAATTTTCGTTTTGAGGGCACCCGGCGATTTTGAAAAAAAATTTGAGTGTACTTACGTATTTTGATGCGTAGATTACGAATCCGAAAGAAAAAAGCGGCGCTCTCCCTCATTTACAAAGTTACGGCCCTTCAACGTTCAGAAAAGGGCAACTTTTCGGCCTTCTTTTTCACATAATAAACTATTTAAAAACACAAGCATCGATTCACTAGGTCACCTTTACACCTCATTCCTCCTTATTTGACACTTTTCACTTCAATAATGAACATTTTTCTTATAAAAAACTTTTAAATAATTTAAAAACGAATGCTTCTCCTGTTGCAATTCTTCTATTCCTAGGTTAGTTACTAGTGACATTTCAGAAAAAAGAGGTTGGTATTTGCCGCCGCCTACTATTTCAAATTCGTAATACACCACCAAAAACCAATTTACGATCTAAAGAATGAAGGTAAAGAACATTTGAATTACTTTAGGAATATTGACTGCATCAGTCGAACCAACCGTGCCATTAACCTTAAAAACGTAAAATACAGAGATATGTAACCAAAAAGCAGCTCCGTACATTTTTCAATATTTTTATTGGAAAAATGTTGATTATTGAAGTGAAAAGTGTCAAAGAAGGTTGAGGTGTAAAGGTTACCTAGTGAATAAATGCTTGTGTTTTAAATAGTTTATTTTGTGAAAAAGAAGGCTGAAAAGTTGCCCTTTACTGAACTTTGAAGGGCCGTAACTTTGTAAATAAGGGAGAGCGCCGCTTTTTCTTTCGGATTCGTAATCGACGCATCAAAATACGTATGTACACTAAAAAAATTTTTCAAAATCGCCGGGTGCCCTCAAAACAAAAATTTACCTGTAAGTCGCCTCTATTTGGAAAATGATGAAACAGCAGAGCACATATTTTGTGCCTGCCCCGCTGGGAACCGAATCAGGTTTTTAGAGTTCGACAGATCCGTACTCTTTCCATCTGACCTGAAAAAATACAAACAACACCATACAAACTAATCGGCTTCGTTAAGAAGCTGGGTTTATTTGGTCAAGTGTGAGCCACAATAAACCATCGCGGGTTGCGGTGGAGGCTAGCTAGCTAGTTTTTTTTCAATGGTTAACGTTTCGAAAAACAATCTATTTTCATTTTCAAAACCTATATTCACTAGGAAAATCTCGCCCCAAACTGTAACATTTCTAAATTTGTTTGACACACGTCAAAAGAATGGAATGTCCAGATGTCACACGCGACAGTCTACATGAACACACATATTGGATGTTTTTTGAGAACTCAATGCAGTTAAGGTTCATATTTCCATTTTCAACCTTTCTTCTTAGTAATGACAACCAGGTATCATCCATTTCCACAGAACTATTCGAAATACACTTGTTACCTGCTGAAAGAATATATACGGATTCTTTGAGTTTTCTAATTTTTTCATGAGTTTCTTTGATAATGATTTTTGTTTCACTCCACCCTAAGGCGTGATCACCAGATGATTCATGAATATCTTCCGCTAACCCCGATCCTGCCATATGTCTTCTTCTTATATATTCACGATGTTCATCTTTTCTCACATCTGGGAGTCTTGAGGTTTCAACTATATAACTTTTTCCACAGGAACAAGGTATATTGTGGAAGGTTATTAACCCATAAAACAGTATAAAAAAACAAATTATTCCTTTTTTCAATGATCGATATAAGAAATTATTGAAGTCCATTTTTTACTGTTGGTATATTTATCTGAAAATTAGCAATCTATTTTAGTAAATTGATGGATGTAGCCGTTACGTGGTAGGAAATCTTCATAAATAATGGAAAATGAAACTTTTCATGTTTTTTACCATTTCGTAACTAACGTTACTGCAGTTTCGTCCTATAAGGACATTTTCAAACATTAAACTAACAATGACGTCGAAATTTCTCGAACGGTATGCTGAACATGAAAGGTAAAAATGATTCGACGTTTTCAAACCATTCCTTGGAATGCAACCATAAACTCCCGAATCTAAACGATACGGAAATTTTGCACTGTGTAAGGAGGAATTGCAAACTCAATTAGTTGAAATAAATCCTTGGAAATTCATAAGCATTCCGGGTGCAACCTATAAAATGATTAAATCGATCTAGTTTACTCACCGGTTTTCAAATTAGCGTATCCACATTGTCACGGGTGAACAAAATTCAGGTACTCAATTAAGTTAAGTATCTCTCTTATTACTCACAGTGGTGTTATATAAAGGCTAATGTAATGAATCATCTTTAGTTTAATGTATAAATTTGAAGATGTTCTTATAGAACGAAACTGCAGTAACGTTAGTTACAAATGGTAAAAATATAGAAAGTTTCATTTCTCATTTTTCATGAATTTTTTTTAATTTGAGAACGAACATATTGTTGGTGAGTACAAGGCTGCGACTCAATTGTAGTGAAAGAAAAGCCAATCATTATTGAAAGCAAATAGAAAATATTATGCCGATTCCTGAGATACTCAGAAAAACTCAATCCATTTTTATTTATACGTCTAATTTTCAGAATTTCATTTTTTAATTTTTGCAAAAAGTTAGTCCTCTGGAAGCTATGCTTTGCGGTACTTTGTCAATAATAAAAAAAATAGATAACAACAATTCTGTTAGGGAGCATCCATTTTCGTTCGAATTTTGAAAAATTTCTGGGAATAAGATGACCGCCATATTCGAACTCCACAGAATATAATGATAATAATAAATGGGCTCCATTCATTGACATACATTGTTTATAAAGAAAAAGTAAATACTCAATGAATGGGCGAAGTTCAGCCAAGGCTGTTCTACAACTTAACCTGAGGGATAGCATGTTTTATATAGAAATATAAAAATAAATATCTAGTATACATTGGTAAGTGAGTAGTTCATGAATCTTTGTGAGACTAAGAAAAAACAAAGGTTATAAGTTCCAAAGTAAATATTTAAAATCTATTTAGCTTAAATAAGGTAAAATATAGCAAAACATACACAAAGGTGAGACAAAGGGAAAACCATATGAGCAAGGCACAACATGAATATATTATCTATCCAGAAGACTTCAGATATGTTTTCAACTTTTTCTTGAAATTATACATGGAGTAGTGTCTAAATTCACTAGGCAGAGCATTATATTGTTTGATAGAGTTGTAAATAAAACTACGAGAAAAGCAGGCTGTCGAGTGTTTTGGAATAATAAAAGTGTGACGGTTTCGTGTCCTCGAATTATTCTGTGATTTGAATGTTTTATATATTTCATAAATATAATTTGGCTTTTTGTAAATGAGGAATCTATGTGTATTGACGAATAGGTGGAACTGCCAGGTTTTAGCAATCGATAACCAACCTGACTCCTCGAACTTGGGGGATATATGGTCGAATTTGCTCACACCATAAGAAAGATGAATGCAATTGTTTTGTATTTTTTGTAAGCGATTTACATCAGTTTATATCAAAGCAGGCCCGTAGATTATATCGCAATATGCTAATCTAGACAATATGAGGGTTTCGCAAAGTTTCAACTTCAATTTGGAAGTCATAATATTTCTACTTTGATAGAGTTGACGTTAGATACTGTATGAGCTACGAGAAAGTGAATTTATATGTTTGTGAAATCTCAGATCAGCATCTAGCCATAAACCCAAGTTCTTGCTTTCTGTAATATAGAAAAATATATTTAATATATGTATAGTATGAATGAACCTCTGTTTTCTCCATAACATTCCGAAGAATATCAGGTGTTAGAGGCTTAGAGCAGCACCTGGTAATTTCTTTCCGTCAAATCGGTTGTGTTTCGAGATTTGGTCTTAACCAACCTTATAGAAAAAAGTCCCAGAGGTTCAAATTGGGAGTTCTGAGTGGCCATTGTAAAGTGCCTCTTCCTCCAATTTGTCGATCCAGAAATATATTATCCAGGAGCTGTTGAACTAGTATTGCGCAATGAGAAGGAGCCCTATATTGTTGAAAAACTGTCCTATTTTCCATTAGAGAATATATTCGCCTTTCAGATTTGCTTTCAAAATATTTTTTTTATAATAGAATACTCACAAGTTTTTACCCAAGCACAAGGTTTTTAAGAACATTGGATGTGCCATATTGGGATTTTGAATCATTGAAACCCCATTTACCCATTCATACGAGAAACATTGTTAGTATGGTGTTCAGCAAATCTGAAATACGGTTAATAGAAGATATAAAATTCAATCTATCAATTCTATCGAAGTCATTTTCAAACGTGAAATTTGTGTCGATGAAGAATTTGGAAAGCACTTGTTTGACTCGCTTCTGATGTTTGGGAAAATTTAGACAAAGACTACATATTTTATATCAAGGCAATGTGGCCTAAAAGCGTAATATCAATGCCTTCGTTATTGTCTTTCTGTTATGAACGTGACTAGTTTTCAGGGATTTATTACATTCCTGTCGAATGATTCTTTTTGAAAACACGGCAGATTATTCGTATTCGTAGCAAAAAACCAGTATTGCCAACCGCTCTTGGAATTTATGAATTTATTTCAGGATAATTTTGATATATGACTTCAGTAGTAACTAGGTGATGAAATTTATGACCATATTGTGTTTTCAAATAAAAATTTTCCACCGTGGATACACATTTCTGTTATTTTCATTGATATCATTCAATAGTGCTCAGGGATGGCTAACATGTAGGATTGTGTTCCATTAAAAACTGAAATTGACGTGTTACACGAATTTTCACAGTCTCGATATCAAAAAATGAAATACACTGTATGACCCTAACGTGAATAATAACAAGTAATTGTCTTTATTCAACGTGGTGGTATGTAGCAGAACACTGTTTTGTATATTAACCACGTTAAAAAAATCACACGAAAAAATCTCTTCGCATTTTATTTTTAGGACTGGCATTTCATTTTTAGGACTGATAGTTGAACTAAATGTAACTTGCTCACAAGTTGACAGATTGCTGTTAGTTTGAGGCCGATATTCTCACATTCGTTCGCTACTACAGAACCATACCTTCTACAAAAACTCCAAAGTGTAATTGCAGAATTATTAGTTCTGTTACTTTTTATTTCCAATCTTAATCATATTAATTTAATTCGCTATCGTGAACACATACATTATTGACAGCTGACAGTAGATGGACTATTCGTATATGCTACCTAAGTATAAACGCTCAGTACGATGTTCTTTAGGGATTTGCAATTCCCAACAAAAATGCGAATGTTCAAATAAGCATGAACGAACTTTGAGTCATTTACGCAACAGTTGCTCGAATCATTTCCCAGACACGTACTGTGTGTGACTCATTAGGGTTTTCTGGCAGTACGTTTTGTTTTGTATTGCATGCCATATTTATTTTTGGTTAGCATAATGACACAGTGATGAGAAACATACAAAGCAACGTTCATGAAATTCATTCAGATGACATATTTAATAATTAGTTGTGAATATATAGGGCGGATCAATTAAAGAGTTTCACCCGCTGGGAGGGGTTAAAACTCAACTCAGGGGCAAGCAATTCAGGGGCAAGCCATTCCTTGTTTTGAACGTCATTGATTTCTGTATTCAACGCTCACTACTGAAGTTGATGCAGTTGATTTTGAAAAAAATCCCAACATAAAAAATGGCATTTTAATTTTTTTTTTCATTCGAAGAATACGAACCTGTTTATTAAATTATTACGTCATGTCATAAATTACGACAAAATGAAAGAATAAAAAATTCATAAAAATAATACTAAAAAGAGAAATTCCGTAAGATATTGCACACGCTGAACTCTACGTAAAAGCAGCAACCTTATTTAGTTCGGATCACATCGCTTTTCCTGTAGAACAGCTAATGAGGAATTCGCGTTCCCTGGGGTTTCAGTACGTCGTCTTCTTGCATGGTCTTGACCGAAGAATCGTCGTACCTTTTCCAGCAATTATAGCCGACGTGAAAGGCATCGGTCACGTAGTGTCCAATGTTGGCATTTTTACCTTCGTGGTAAACGACGGCGAATAGCTTGTATTGCTTCTCTGTTATAGACTGTGTTTCCGACGATACCAAAGTCGAATCAATCTTCCAAGTAGAATTCAAAATCCAAATCTTCAATAATTTTCGTGCAGCCCCTCTAAACTGTTCTTGGAGACGAGTACTTTAAGTGCTTCTCTGACAGTCTTCACTTTCTCAACGTTGAGTGGCAGGGTGAGGAAATGCTGGATATTTTAATTAATGACAATTTTGAAGTTTCAACCTCACAAGAGTGATATTTTTTGTGGTATTCATAATGAAGTTCATATCTCAAAGTATCAGCTAAGACTTCGAAATACCACCTTCGTCCTTTCAGACAACGCACATACTAGTGATGATGTCTACCCCAGTATCAGGTGAAACGTTTGGTAGTTGAGATTGGTATTTGGTTTGGTTTCATTCGACCACGGCCTACCTTTTGTTCTCTTCAGAATGTTTAGAAATGTATATACTCCATTGGTAGGGTTATACGAAGTAAGATCCGTCGACCTCCTTTAATTTAAAGTTCATCTTATACAGTTTCATATCAACTTCCTGAATGAAATCGGGTTCTTGAGATACACACTTGTAATGATGATTTTTGATAAAATTCACTCAAACAAAAATAGTTTCACAATTATCAATTTTAATTTGGGTATACATAAGTACCTACTTACCTCTAGACAACAAGAAATAAAAATGCATCCTTTCGCAAATGCGCGTCTCCCTTAGATATAAAACACTTATGCCAGTGTTTTTTTCAATCCTGAAAGCAGTTCTGATATGCACTTTTTGGTATGTCCTTGAGCTCTCTCAGCGATTCGGTTTTTATTTCATCAATCGTCGCAAAACGCAGTCCTTCCATGGGTTTCTTCAATCTTGGGAACAGGAAATAGTTGCAGAAGGGCTAATCTAGTGAATACGGTGGCTAAGGCATGATTACGGTGTTGTTTCTGGACAAAAATTGCGAACAAGCTATGACGAGTGAGCAGGTGCATAATCGTGATGCAAGAGCCATGATTTGTTTTTCCACAGTATCGAAGGTTTTCTTCGTATTGCTTGTCGCAAGCGGCGCATAATTCCAAGATAATACTCCTTATTGACCGTTCGACCACGTGGCAAGAACTCTTGAGGCACTACCTCACAGTAATCGAAGAGAACAGTGAGCAAAACCTTGAAATCCGATCGAACCTGGTGTGCTTATTTTGGTTTTGGCTCTCTTGAGCTCTCCCATTGGTACGAGTCGACTTTCGTGTCGATGTCATAACCATATCCCCATGATTCGCCACTAATTATGACCCTTTAAAGCAAATATGGATCGCCGTTGACGTCATCTAACAAATCCTGAGTGATGCTCATGCGACGGTTTTTTGATCAAATTTCAGCAATTTTGGAACGAACTTTGCTGCCAATCAACTAATTGATGTGCTGGGGTGTCCAGAGCGAGCGTCGTCATTCACATCTTCTCGACCTTCTGTGAAAGGTTTGTATCACTTGTGAACATTTTTGGACTCAGTGTACAATCACGGTATGCCACTGTCAACATTTCCAGTGTTTTTCACACGAAAATTTGTACACACTTTTCAATTTTTTTTCAATAGCAAAAAATCGGCGAACACGCACAACACTTCTAATTTTTATGCCCTCACCATTAAAGGAAACATGCCAAACAGCTGAAACTGTGAACATATGTTCGAGAAGAGTGTACCATTATTAAATAGTGGAATACAGTGTGAATATATTCAAGTAACACTTCATTGCAAAATGTTCACTAGAAAGTTCAGAAAACCACAACACGTGTTTCACTATACAATAGCTTTCTAAGGCGTGTTCATACTAACTGAAATATACCCAATTAGTGTTTTATGTAAACAAACAATTTGAATAATTCAACTCTCCACCTAATCAATGAATGATAATTTATTCTGAATTTAGCTATAAACTAATTATGAATTTGAACATTAAGAGACAAATACAATAGCTCTAAAGAAATGAACTTCAAAGGTTCAAGCCAGTCTCGAATATACCTACACAGTAGGTAAAATGGACTGACGCCTATCAGAAAACAACTACTCCCCTAGTTAACACCACGAAGGGCGTTGGCCACTCATCAGTGCAAGATAGTGACCATCATCGACCTAAAGTCAATGATATTCCATAATTGAAAATCGGAATTGCTTCAGAGTATTTCATTCCTGTTCCTAAGTTGGAGCGAAACAACAAAATGTCACTCCATCCAGTGGACGAGGTGCTAACCAGCTGCATATCCGTAATTAGCATGATTCCTCTGATTTGCATGATTCTCTGATTCATTCAATTGAGAACATAAGCAAAGATCACAAATGTTAATGTATCAACTAATTACCATTTTCAACATCTCAGAACGGATTGAATAGAGGGGAATTGGTCAATTTCAATTGATCATCCAGTAGATGTTCTGAATTCTTGAATCATTTGGTTTTCATACATTCCAAAAGAATGAATTTTGAACCTTTCTCTTCCGAATGTAACACATAACAGTCATTGTTGAACTCTTGCCACTTTGCCAAAATATGGTTCACCAATGTAGAATTAGTCTTCAAGAAACTACTCCTATTCTGTTTTATTCTTTAGAGAGAGGTTCTCGCCGTTTGACCAGTATGAATTTTTGAGCAAAAATTTCAAATTTTTACTCATTTTGTAAGGTCTAAGTCCAAGTTTTTTTCTTTATTTCAAGTCTTCTCTTCCGCCAAAGTATGTTAAAGTCATATGACGTTCACTATTCGATTCTTGAAGTTGGATAGACATGGATCATAGTTCGTTTTCGAAGTTTTTAGATAGATTTGAATCGATAATATCTACCTTGTAACCGTTTTTGAAACCAATATTGCATAGCAGTTCGAATTGATTGTGAAAGCATTTTTGAAATCTTTACGGATTGAGCCACTACAAACAAGACCACAAGTCTAATCGGAAAATTGGTTTTATGTAATTAGGTGAGTAAATTGAGTTCAGGTGGTTGCGGTTTCATGATCTATGCCATGCATTTATCGCTTTCATTCATAACCAACTCTAACAAATTTAGAATGTATTCAACCTATGTCTAGTACGAAGATGTAGGATTATCACTCAAAATGTTTGACATTTCTAAATTAAGGAAATCTACAGTTTTGTGTACCTATTCTTTTTTAACTACCTTAATGACAGTTCGATGTTCACATACTTTCGTAAAAATAACGTCATTATTATTGGCTTTTTGTTTGACTGATTTTGCACTGTTCATTTCTTCAGGCACTGTATTGGGGCCACTTCTATTCAATATTTATTCGAATGAACTTTTCAATTTAGATATTCGGGGTGATGTAATGAGTTTTGCAGACGACACTGTTGTGTCGGGAATATGGGAATATCTCAAATAGAAAACAGAAAATAACTTTCAAATGATTTCGCAGTGGCTTGAAAGTAGACTTTTGAGAATAAATATGACAAAAACTTGTTACATGTCCATCACTTCCTATATCTACCAGAATGTACATCACCTAAAATATCTAACCAGAGTGAAAACTATATTTAGGTCCCCATTTGAAATGGGACAGTTCTATATCGCCTATTGCACAAAAAAACAACTAAATTGAGAAATACAAGACCATACCTATGAATAAATTATATGTACATGCTGCAATGTGCGCTCTTTGAAACCCATATTTTTCTATGGAGTATTTTCCTGGGGGGCTGCAAACACAAGCCGTATAAATCTATCAGAATAGATTTAAAAACTGACTTTAAAAATATTATATCAAAAAATAACATATTGAACTGACACTTTATTCAAAGAAACGATGATTTTCCATATTCGATGACTATATTTCTTCAAAACAACCACCAAGCAACATATCCACAGTTGAGAAGTTGAACAAATTGACCACAACTACTCAACACGCAGTAAAAACAAATACTAAGTATTATTATATAATAAATTCTTAAAAAAATACTCTCCAAAGAGTTTCCACTTATTTAGCTCCTAGACTTTATATCATTCCATCCAAAATCAAAAATAATTTCAACATTCATTCATTTAAACGCCTATTGAAAATATAGATATTGAAACTGCCAAGAATTTAGATTCATCAATATGTTGGCATAAATAATATATATTACCCTTTAGAAAATTGAATGAAAAATATTCCCTTAGATCATTTAATAATCATCTGTAAATAATTTCATACGTTTTCTATTCTCTGATATCACACTTTATGTGTATATTCTATTAATAATCATCTATATGAGTATGTATGTTATAATCCTTAATATTACACCATATATGTATGTTTATAGGCTCAAATGTAAACTTTACCTTTCCCACGCATAGGCCTGTCCTTCTGTGGGTTCCTATATTTACTTGCAAAATGTCTTCATGATATACATTTGTACATTATGTTTAGTAAATGAAAAGTATCATTATTATTACTAATATTGAAGTGAGTTTGATCAACAGGGTCAGACTTCGGTATATTCGCAGCCACATGTTCATTTGAATTCGAAGTGTTTCTCAGAGCCAACCCTGTTTCAAACACTATTCATTCTAATAAAAAGAGAAATGGAAATTTCTGTTTTCTACCACTTTTATTTGAAACTAACGTTACTGCAGTTTCGTCCTATACGGACATTTTACGGACAGATTATTGTATAAATTTGAAAATGTCCGTAAAGGACGAAACTGCAGTAACGTTAGTTGCAAATAAAAGTGGTAAAAAACATAGAAATTTTCAATTCATTTTTCATTATGATTTCCTACCACGTAGTAACGGCTACATCCATCAATTTACTAAAAATTCTAATCTTGCAAAATTATTATTTGGTTTGATATTATAATTGAGCCTTCTTTCTAATAATCGAGATTCAATTCACGTAAAGTCAGTACCGGTCAGATTTATAAATCTATCGAAACAGTTGAATATAGTACAGTTTTTCATCATAAAAAATGAGGTATTTCACTGCCTAATGAATATCTCGATGTCGCCACCACAAGGTAATCTATTAAAAGGTGGCCAAGAGAATTATCTTATAAATAGAGTCGCTTTTCATCAAATCCTCTGATTCAAATAAATTCCACGTGCCTAGCCAAGGTATCATTATTGAATCTTAATTTTATCAAAACATCCAGACCTGCGATACGTAAAGGTCAGCCTCGGTTTATTTTTGATTTCCCAATGATCCACCCATTCAACATCTACTACCTTTCGTGAAAATATCTGAAACATCAGCCAAATGAATATTAACAATCATTAAGAGCTGAACCAATTTATGACATTTATGAATAATATCAATAGAAATATACAGTTCACACTCGAAACAGAGGTAGACAAACAGATTAATTGCTTAGACCTGACCATTACATATGATCTTGATAAATTTGAGTTCAATGTATTCAGAAAACCGAGCTATACAGACATTACAATTCCAACATGGGATTGTAATGTCTGTAAGAAATCGATAACCACTGCTACCTACTCCTACTATCACAAATTAGTGGATAATATTGAGGCAGGCGAATGTCCTGGCATTTGACTGTATAAATCACAAAATTTTTTTGGGTAAACTCCACCACTATGGTGTTAGAGGCACACCTCTGGATTGGATACGGTCATACCTTTGTGACAGATGGCAGTATGTCTAAATTAAAAACGAGTCATCTGGGTACTTAAAAATCGACTTAAGTGTCACACAAGGGTCACTACTCAGCCCTTTGCTATTCATAGGTCTCTATGTACGTAGAGGATACCTCACTCATAATTTCCGAAAAAATTCCATAAGGGAAAACTGTGACGAAAAAACTCGTGGAAAATGAGTAATCGGTATTTATGAATCTGTGAAAGACTCAATAATTGATGTCGAAAACGATTACTTCGCTAGATCATTTTCAGAGCTTACTTTAGTGAAGTATACCGGTCCATCATATGATTCGTGATTGGTGAAAACTTGGGCCATTGTTGATTATAAATCCTATTATTTCGAATATCGATAAATAGTTAATGAATGATTTTTGTTTCAGCTAGTTTATATTCGAAACTTAACATGGCGACTCACCCAAGACTGGTCAACAAACAGTTCAATTCTCCAATTGGTTTATATTCAGCACAAAATGTCCAGGAGGTTTTGGAAAGGGAAACACAAATTTTGGCGAATGGTGCAGTAGGGTAAGTACAATTTTTTTTTGGAGAAAAGTTTCATTTCTAATTGGACTATTGACTGGAATATTCTATTTCAATTTCGATTCATTTTTACCAAAGTATATTGAGTATGATAAATAGAATCAGCTCCATATGGGATGTTTTTATTGATCCAAAATTTCCTATGACCTCAATTTCTGCCTAAATCAATATCAAAAATGACCAAAAAAATTCCAGTCACGTTATTTACATTATCTATAAAATATCATTGTTGTTTATTTATAAAAATTCTAAAATAGTTATTTATCAAAATATCAAAAGAGTTATTGAAAAAGTTTTTACTGAATGCAATTCTTCAACCCACATAAATTTCATCTGCATTAGGTAATTTTCGAAATTTCCGAAAGATATGAGAGATTCGAAGCCTTTTTGTCTTTTAGAGGTTTTTTCTGTTGAGCTTTCACCGGATTTATTAGTTTACTTCCTCTGTGGAAAAAATCTGGCAGTGAATTCTATCAATCACTTGTGGGGGTTATATCATTTTTTTGGGTATTCAATTATTTTGCCTACGAATTGAATAATCAATTGAAAAATAAAATATGAAATTTGTATACCTAGCTTTCTTTAATCGACGTTTGAAACAATAATTCTATTTTGTATTCATAATTTACTCGAAAACTTTCGCTTGAGTATTAAAAAGTTACACATGACAGAAAATAAAATTCCCAGATGTCATGAGTAATAGTCTACATGAATATATATACAAGATATTTTCTGAGAATTAATTTCAGATTCATATTTCCATTTTCAACCTGTTGCCTTAGCAATGGCAGTCAAGTACGATCCATTTACATTTGGAATACATGAGTTACCTGTTAAAAGAATATATGCAGGTTTTTTGAGTTTTTTCAATTATGTTCCTTGATGACGATTTCTTTTTTCTTTCATTCGATAGGACGGTATGATTGAAGATATGCCCCGCTATCCCCGATTTTGTTATCTGTCTTCTCTCTAAATTCACGATGTTCATTTTTTCTCACATCTAGAGGTATTGGGGTTTAATTTATACAAGTATTTTTTTCCACAGGAACAATATATACTTTAAATCCACTCTTTCGAGTTTAGCTTGTGTCAAAAGGAATCTCAATGTGTAGGTAGTTGTCAAAGTTGTTGTTTTTTTATATTTGTAACCGATTTGGTTACAGGTATGACGTTAGTTTGAAGTATGTGAGTTGAATGTGTACGAAAACACCTATCCGGAACAGTAAGTGAGAACAGCTCTCAAAGAAGTTGGTGAAAGTAATCAACAACATATATAGATTCTACAATCATCACAAACCCGACAATAACACACATATCTCAAAATTAACGTCAAAAGGGATCTCAATGTGTTGATAGTTCTCAAAGTTGTTGTCATATTTGTAACCGATTTGTTTACTGCTATGACGTTAGTTGTGAAGTATGTGAGTTGAATGAATACAAAAATGCGTAGGTATTCGGAACGGTAAGTGGGAAGAGTTCTCAATGAAGTTGCTGATCAACAACATATACAGATTCCACAATCATCACAAACCCATCAACAACACACATAACTCAAAACTAACGTCCTACCTTATGTTCTCGGTTTGTCTGAAAAATTGAGACAGATCTGTTACAGATATGATGTAAGAAGAGTTTTCGGACCTACTAGCATAGTGACACAAACTTAACCCAAAAATACGGTTAGAAAACGGAAGAGGGTATTTGAAATATACCTTGTTTCAGTGAAAAAAGTTATATTGGTGAAACCTCAAGACACATAGATTGGTGAACATACAAAAAAAGACAGATAACAGAATCGAAGATAGAGGACCGTATTCTAGAATCATCTATTGATCACGCCGAAAGTAAAGTGAAACAAAAATTGTCACTAAGGAACGTAATGAAAAAAATGAAAAAACTTAAATAGTCCGCATACAATATTCTTTCAGAAGGTAACAAATGTATTTCAAATAGCTCTTCGAAAATAGATCGTACCTGGTAGCCATTGCTACATTCATAGAGAAATGTAGATAGACTATCACATCTGACTATCCCATTTTTTTGTCTTATGTCGAAGAAAACTGTTTACAATTGAGGCGAAAGTTTTCAAGAGAATTTTGGGTTTTGAAAACAGAAAAGGATCATCTTCTGAATCATCGACCATCTACTACTTCACATGATCTACACATCATCTATGTATTGAATTACTTTTTTTTTAAATCTATTGCTTGATTCCTTTCTTCTTAAGATTTCCACTTTTATTGTATCAAGATGGAGTAGAAGAAAGCCAAAAATTTTTTTTCCCAGAAATTCCATTATTTTTCCAATTGATTATTCACTTCGTAGATAAGTTAATGACTAATTTGACTTTTCAATAGTTTATATTACCCAATAACTTTTCCGGGTGAACTTTTCAGTTTGCTCATTATTACATTGATTCAGCTTTGTTCATTTTTTAAAATTGTGGAGGTTCTACACCAAAAAAAAATAACTATTGGTGTATTCTACACAAGTTCTTCAAGAAAGCTGGAGAGCTACGAACAAAGACAACAAGCCGTGATTTTAAACTTCACTTAGTCGTCTCTGATGACCACGGTCGAAGACCTTGAAAATTTCAAATGTCCCGAGAGTCTTCGAAGCTCTTGGTTGCATTATTTCGTTGTTGGGTTACATATTATCTATGAAAGTCGCCTATTGAACTTTGCTTTCGGAAACCATATTGAAAATAGCTATAAAACCTCATATATCATTGATTTTCGAAGTTTACGTCCTCTGTCAGTCATACAGATGGCATCTTCGGAAGGAGAGATGTCATCCCCTTCACTTGACGTTAGAGATTGTGGGTACAGTTTCAACATAGTAAAAATCGATCAGTAAGTCCACTTCTACTAGTTTCATTCATAAATTCACAAAGTTATCGGTGAACTCGAAACGAAGTGATGAGCCAATTTCGTTCTTTTACCATAAATTTGCGCTCACATAAAAACGAAATTTAAGATTATTACAGAATATTTTGTGGTAAATCACTTATAATCACCAAAAACTGAAAACAATAATCTAAACACAATATCAATTCCCGTCCATTTATTATAACTAATCCGATGCCAGTAGTACCGTCGAATCCTTCGATACTACAGCACTGAAAGCGTTGGATGAGAATCTCATCTTAAGAGCGGTTGAAGGTATAAATTTCCATGAGAAATTAGAATTGAAACTTTCTGTGTTTTTACCACCTTTATATGTAACTAACGTTACTGCAGTTTCGTCCTAAACCTTCATTTTCCATGATGATATCCTGCCACGTAGTAATGACTAAATCCAACAATTTATTGTCATAAATATTTTGAATAACCAGAAAAGTGCGGAAACTCTGAATATATCCAATAGTGGTTACATTGAAAAAATGTAATCAATTTTTAAAAAAGACCCCTTTGATGATTGAACTGAAAATGATATCTCTGTGTCGGGCGTAAACATGCAAAGCTCCAATTTCAATTAAAACCACTAAAATTAGAATCGTGTATATGTACTTTCATTGAGCACTTTCAAACATACGATACACATATTGATTGTTTGCTTTACTGAAAATAACTATTTTGATCAAGTGTTAAAGTGTATTACATGGCGCTCGCTCGTCAAGATTTGCATAGAACTTACCAACCGATTTGGTGAACGTGTAAACACGGTAAATCACTCGTTTGCATATTGGTTCCTCTGATTAATTTTAAGAAAATAAACTAATGAATTCAGTTTCGCTGGTATGTGTTAGCGGAATGTAAATGTTGAACTTGCCCGAAAGATGTATATATTATAACAATTTGTCTTTCGAAAATGTGTTTTTATGAAATAATATATAAATTTCCATCCCACGCAACTACGGGATGATAGTGAGAGAAAACACCATGTTATTCTCGAAACTATTGAATGGTAATATATTTGTCCACCAGCTGTTGCCCGCCACTTCAGTTATAGGGTTTCCAGATTTTTCAGTAAAAAATGTTTTTCATTATTTACCTGTCGTTGATTCATGATGATACGAAGTCAATTCGAAAGAAATAAAAACTAAATAGTTACCGAACGTCGGCAGTTTCTTTACATGGCATGGGCGGCGTGGTATTATTTACGATGTCTAGTCATTATTTTTATGTGGGAGGTTTTCAATGGTATTAACTAGTAAACTTCTCAGATCCGGTACATTAGTCTTTTATTTAGCTACTCAGATTGACTTCGTATGGAATATACTCCCAGTTTTAGCCAAATCGACTGAACTGTATTCTTATAGTTTTTTCTTCCAACAAATGTTGGAAGAAAAAATTGACATTACTGTTTCATTCATGATCGGATTGAAATGAATCAGACGATAAATGTCAATTATAACACCCTACAATACATCAGTAAAAACTGGTTCCGAATCTAATGAACTGTTTTTTTTTTAGTTTAGTGTGTACAAATCTGAAGACAAACATTCTAAAAACATTGTTCTTTTTCCTGATTTCAATAACAGTTTTTCTCAAATATTTTCCATGTAAAGATAACGATCAGTTATTATATTTTTATTTTATGTATTGTATCAAAAGAGTTTCAGCTTGTTCAGATTTGATTATTGAATTCAACCAACTGACTTAAGCATCTTTTTGATAGTAGACCTCAGTACGAATATATTGAAAATTACTTTTTTCTGCACCAAAACTTTGATGTATTTTGTATCACCAAACATCAGACCAAATAATACTACAAATGTTTATTCCCGAATAGAATAAATCTCTTAAAATATAATCCTGATTATAATAGACTATCAATGAACAATATAATTAACGAAAGCTGATATTATCAGCTTGTTTGTGGAGACAATTTTTTGGGGTGATACTGAGGAATCGAACGAAATACAAAAAAAAACTAAACGACATGGAATGTGGGAGCCTGGATAAATCAGAAGATTGTCTTTCTACCTACATTGAAATTTTTCAGATATAGAGAGTAGTAATATAAAATAGCAGTTGAAATGAAATATCTGGTTTATATCTTGAGTACTACCAAACTTGTAAAAGTTATCTGATAGTTGAGTAATTGGTATTCCGAATATTTTTCTATTGTGTCGTGGTATACCGGGTGACCCGGAATCAATTTACCCCCCTGTATGTTAGTTGTTATTTTATATGGATATTTCAAATTCGGTACTTCGATTTGATGTTACAAATGTACAATTTATTAAGTATCAAACCATATATGACACTTCCAGTTTGACCGAAAGCGCATCCAATTTTTATATTTCAAATAGGAGTTATGTGTGTTTTTTTTAATTATGATTCCGTATAGAATTACCTTTCCAATGATATGTCACAATCATACTTCAAATTTACAATCTGCCGATATAATTGAGATTTAATAAAAAATTACTTTTTGTATTCCCTAGTAACTAAACATTTTCGTCAAAGTATACTATGGAAGATTGAACAATATCGTGTAAGTACTATTAATTTATGGCCAAACTTTTTACACAATAAGTTTTATGCAGACTAACTAGTTTCACAATTTTATTTCTTTTCCAGTTTTCAACATCAATACACTCATTTCTTTTAAATGCTAATTTAGAAATTTTTTAAGTTAATTAGAAACTCCAATACATATTGAAATACTGAACATGAAAGACCCTCTATATTTTTGTTTCCTATTTATTTTTTATGAAGATAATTTCTATGGTATACCTACATTTGTATTGAACCTTTCAACTTCATCTCAATTGGCTATGATATTGAATTTCTTCTATAGGTCTGGTATTATTTTTGAAACTGCAAAATCGAACGCAACAAAATTTTTATTTCGATAATTTTTACTACAAAATAGCAGACATTTGGAGCATGTATAGTTTTCCAACTCAATTCAAAAGAAATTGAACACCTATGACAGACTCAATTAATCTAATCGCTCATAATGTCGCCCGTTACCGTCAATTCATTTTTCATTCATTCGGAGCATGCCCGCATAACATTCAATAGTTGAGCCGGAATAATTTCGTTGATGGCTCTCCTTACCCTGTCTTCAAGTTCCTCGCGATTTTGAGGTATTCTGTGTGCAAAATCTTTATTCTTCGAGTGAGCTCAAACAAAAAAATCCATTGGGGTGAGGTCTGATTACCTTGGTGGCCAAAGAACTGGACCATGAGTACCAATCCAATTGTCGTTGAAGGTTCTAGTAAGATACCCTCGGACTACTTTCAAATTATGTGGAGGTGCTCCATCTTGTTGGAAATACATAACACAACATGTCGCAGAGGAAATGTTTTCAATAAAATTTTGGATTTCATCATTTAAAATTTGTAGGTAGCGTTCACTTTTTGAAGCTCCATCAAAAATAATTGGTCCCAGTATTCTGGTTCCAAAAATTCCTAGCCAAAAATTGAATCCTGATGGTTCCTGGTGTCTTCCTTCTCTAAACACATGCGAATTTTCTTGTGCCCAATAATGTAAATTATTTCTATTGAGTTGACCATAGTTTGTAAAGCGTGAATCATCACTGTTCAGAATATTGTAATGGGAATTTGGATTTTCTGCTTCTTTTCGTATAACCCAGTTAAAATACACAATCCTCCTCTGTGCAGCATTTTCATATAATTATTGATGAATTCGTTATTTGAATGAACGATAGCGGTATTTTTCAAAATTTTTCTTGCTGTTCATCTAGACAATTAATTTACCAAAATTTCAGTCAAATCAATTGAAAAGTATTTTTCCCAATGAATGTTTGATGTGATTTTTCAAATTGTCATAACTTTTTTCATTTATGAACCAATTCAAATGAATGAAACACTGAATATTGAGTGAAGCTCACCACCGAGCTGTTCAAGCCGTGTCTGAGATTAGCTCTCACACTCGATAATCGTTCAATTTTTTTAGTAGTATATTCTAAGAGATGTAGTACAAAGCCTTTGAGAAATCACAGAGCGTCATTACTAAATAACATCTATAAGATGTTCTTTCATCAATTCGAAGTGAGCTAGCTCTATTTCAACAAGAAACATTGAGCACGGTCATTCATTTCGATTTGGCGAAACATTATCGATACATCAAGAAGACATTACTGTTTTTGGGAAAGAAAGTTTTTGGCTTTCTACTACTCCATCTGATACAAAAAAAGGTTGAGAGAATCTTCCTTCCTTTCTTTGGAAGATTCTCTCATCCATTTTTTTGTATCAGATGGAGTAGTAGAAAGCCAAAAACTTTCTTTTCCAAAAATTAATCACTCCTAAAAATATAACCCTTTCAATTCACATTACTGTTATTCTCAGGTAGGTATATATTGAACTAAAAAAAGACTGCCTTATTTATAATTTTTGTAAGTAGCTCCAAGATACAAATATTCAAGTAAACTCTCGAAATTTTTCAAAAATCGATCAAAACTTCCCTTACCACCATAATATGTATAATATAATGTAATTTTTCTTTAATACATCCCATTTCTATCCGTATGCGAAATCGTTTCAAAAATAATTCAAAAAGTTTATGTGGAACTCATTTGGCATATATGCCAATCATAATATAAAAAGCCATCTCAAGTAAATTGATAAGATGATACTATAATCCAGATACTGAACCTGATTGGACTTTTGCCAACTGAGGCAAGATATTATTATACCGGAATGTTCTAACATTTGGAATTGGTGAAATGAATAAATATATTCTTGGATAAGATATGGCTTGCCCACAATTCACGAAAGAGAGTTATTCAGTTCATGTTGTCTGGAATGGAATTGTCTGGAATGTAGAATGAATCTGAATATCATTACGGTCATAAACAAATGTTCACATTTATTTGAACCCGGAAACAAAATCCTTCTGAATTATTTCGAACAGTTACCCATATCAGTGGTTTCATGAAAAAATCCATTATTTGATCACAACTGATGAAACGTTACTTCTAAAGCAATCACTTCACCTTTTAGCTATATTGTGAATAAAGTTGAGGGATTATCACTGAAAAATCGCAATACATCTTACGCTATACAATATCTTCCTCAGGCGGTTTCTTCCTGAACATATTATTTTTTTAAGGACAAATCACAAGCACTACAGAAAAATCCTTAGGCGCTCTCAGAGCGGTACCTGTACTAAAGTGAATTGATGGAGATTGAATCCATTTGGAAAATCGTTTTCAGGAAGTTTATTCAACATAAACGTAGTTCTCCAGATGCCAGAGTTCTATCTAATTAGATATAATATATCAATCAGAATCATATGATCTTCCATCTAATTATTGACTGATAATTCAAGTAATAAACGAATTACCAATTTTCAAATAAGAAAAAAGATTCAGTAAAATTTCAGAATTTTTAAATCTTTTAAGTTCCAAGCATTTGAAATGATTAGATTTCTTAACTTCAATTTCATCTTGACAAAAAAATTGAGGACTGGTTCCGATCATTCCTAGAAGGGAGGAAACTGATACTTAGAGTAAATGATTCTTAGTGGACTCAGAAGTCCCTCAGGGTAGCGTCCTGGGTCCACTGATTTTTTTGTTATTTATCAATGACCTTCCCGAACATGTGAAAGATGGAAGGGTTTATTTATTCGCAGATGATTTCTCAATTTTGATATCTGGCCCTAACAGAAGTGAACTAGTAGCAAAAACAAAAAACGTATTGAATCAATTCTAACAGTGTGTCAGAAGAACAATTTAGTAATAAACTACTCGAGGACTGTTGCTATTCAATTCCACATATCTACTACGGGAGGAGCCATCGTTGATTACCTGTATATAAACAGTTCATCAATCACAATCGTCGACGAAAACCTCAAATGGGACAAACGCATTGGGTCACTATGTCACACCTTGAATAAGCACTTCTTGGCGTTGAGAAATTTAAAGAATTGTTCGAATGAAGGAGGTCTCATGAGCGTTTACTATGCATTGGTCTATTCTTCTATTACTCATGGTCCCGCTACTGGCAGCAGGAGAGTCTTCATAGCACACAAAATAATCATACGATTAATATTTCTATTGGGAGATGTTTTCAGAGAAAAGAGAATATTGACATTCACGAGTAGCTATTTGCAGAGATTATTAATATTTGCCTACATTCATAAAAACCATTTTATTCAAAATGCGGATGTCCATTACTACCCAACCCGGCAAAGAAACCAATTCAGATTGGAAATTGTCAACTATGCGACTTATAAAAAATCCCCAAAATATGCTGCGGCAAATTTTGTTAACATGCTACATGATGACTTGAAGATTCAGGCAAACCTGTTCAGATTTAAAACGAAATTGAATGTTAACTGTTA
The DNA here is from genome assembly GCF_000500325.1 of Leptinotarsa decemlineata. Classification (NCBI taxonomy): domain Eukaryota; kingdom Metazoa; phylum Arthropoda; class Insecta; order Coleoptera; family Chrysomelidae; genus Leptinotarsa; species Leptinotarsa decemlineata. The sequence continues at coordinate 138,279 of NW_019289731.1, forward strand.
CCTAGGGCATTTTATAGTATTTCAAAATTCATTTCAGACTGTTAATGAACAGTGTACCGTGTGCTACTTACTTTTAGTGTTGCTTGGTTTGAAAATAGTTTTTATTGTTTTATTATTTTAACATTGTTCTGTTTTTGATTTATCAATCCAATGTGAATTGATGTATGATCAATAAATGTCTGTGTATCTATCTATGATTTCTGTTTCAAATGTTATACATCAAAATCTCATGCCCCCCTGCCAAAAGGTGGTCTAAAATTGTAAAATGAGTCTTCACATTCAGGAAACTACTCTCTTATGTTCAGAAAGAACTTAATTTTATTAGAAAATTATGGTCACCAACAGTGCAGATTATGGACTGCATTCTTTTCAAAAAAACTACGAAAACAAAGCCATTTGCCAAGTCTCTTCATGGAATGAAAATGAACGTAACGTAACCAATAACATTGCTCGTTTTTTGGACATAGCATAATAAATGAGAATTCAAACCAATTTATTGAAAACAATAAAAACAAAACTTCACTATCGGATAGATCAGGAGCATATAAGTATGTAACTCGTGATTCTTGTCCAAAACTTTATATTGGCCAAACGGGGAGAACCCCTTTCCAAAGATTGAAAGAACGCAGAAGCGGTTTCTTGAGATCAATCACTACTTTGATGTGACACATTTGGAAGAGAAAAGTTTCAAAATCATCCTCTTGGAATGCTTAGAGTAATGCAATGTTCATGTGAATATAGTTATTTCGGGAGGGCTTTTTTCTCCAGTTTGTATCTGAAAGCAACTTATATGCGTGATCTAAATATCTTTGTAAATAGTTTATTTCGAACTCAATTGCTTCTTCGGGAGTTTTCCACATTTTTACGTGAAGATGGAGAAGTAGAAAGCCAAAAAGTTTTTCTTTCAGAAAATTTAATTTATTTCTATATTGAGTGCCACTCCAAATGTGGGCTAAGTTCAGGCAATACGAGTAGATCAATAAAGAAAAAAGTAGTGAGAAAATATAAATGAAAACATTCATAGGTAAATATTTTTAATGAACCGCGTAAAAATAAAGATGAAGAACTCCTTCAATTGATAAAAAATTGGCTCAGTATAAATTCAGAGTTACCGGATACTGCTCATTTAGGGGACAGGTGAAAAAAGATTGAGTAATGAAGACCTCATCCGCGGTGAATACAAAAAAAAGACATCTCGTAATGTTGTATGCGAATGTAAGGCTAAAGCATTGGACCACACGAGAAAATTTCAAATGGAAGAAAGGACTTGCCCAGTCTGGAAAATGAAATAGGATTGTTGAAATGATGTTAAGTGAAGTAAGTGAATAAGAGGCAAAACTCAAAAATCTCGTGAGGCTACAGTGTTTCTTGAGATTTAGATGAAATAGACAATAATCCCTTATTCCGTTCCATTTGAGGATACGATTGGGTTTAGTTATGAATTGGTTAGGTGTAATATTAAATGAATGCTTTTCATATTGTTATAAGAATAGTGAAAAACAAAAACAACAGGATTACAAGCAAATACCTTGTAGCAATTGATGTTTCCAATCATGAAGTAAATTGTGCAACGCGAAGAGTTCCCGTATATTTATTTATATAGAGATTCAAACAAATCAATATATGTTTCTTTAGAGTAGGTATATCAAGTCGAAAGCACTAAACAACGCAAGTGGTCATTGCAATTTCCAGTCAATAAAGTGCGGGCACACTCATCGCTGATTTAAATTTAGAACTTCTCAATGAGTCATGTAATTGATGAAAACTCATAGAAGCAAGTATTAGTTGTTTTAACAGTTCAACAAATGTTATTCAAATAAATATTTTTGTGCTCAAATTCATCAGAAAATGTTGCTTATGCACCTGAAGTACTACTTTTTGGCATAATTCGTCGAGTTGTATATGATTTTCATTCAATATGTTTTCCACTTATTCCAAACATTATTGACGTTCCAATGAATGAATCAGTCAATCGAGTACTGAGTTATTCAAATATTCATCAATTACTCATTTCGCATTTTTATGTCATTATCATTCAATGTGTTTCACTTATTTCAAAAATCCATCGACGTTGCAATTTGAAAACACTGATAACTATAAATTGAATCGTTATGAATGTATCAGTAACTGTCGAAAACCGGAAGGGTTTACGTTGATTAGAAACAAATGATATCTGTTTCGATTCCGTTATGAATTTTCGAAATAGTAACTGAATAAGAAGAAGTGATTTCTTGTAATTCAATTTCCATATCCTTGAAAGTAGTTGTTTCGAATGAACTTATTCTCCAGTTGTTCTGTGACAATACTTTGTGTATTTCAGTGAATAGTTTTCAATGGAGCCCCAATTTTTTATGATACTTATACTTTTTACTTTTATACTTTTCATGTTCATATTTCATCTTAATTATTTTATTGTATTCGTTTTATTGTATTTTCATTCCCCGTTGATACTGATATTTCAGGAATTCATTATAATTTCATTCATTCTTTCATAGATTTCTAATCATATTACAATCATATCAGACAATGATCTGAACTAGTAAAATTCGACATGAAACATTGTCAACAACTTTCAAACGAAACTAATACTTTCGTACTTTCATATCACTTCATTCAACTATTACAATTATGTCACCAGTTCACTTTGTTTTCATTTGCTATAGCTGCCGTATCGATCCATATAAGCGAATCGATATTTCTTCATTACAGGGTTCGATGATAAGTGGTGTTAGTTTCAGTAATTCACGAAATCAAGAAACAAAATCATTAATCAGTAAATCGAGTATTGAGTTAATTATATGTTAATCAATTACTCATATTTCATTTAGAACATAATGGATGTGTTGGCCATCAAAAACCATCAGGGAAAGTCTAAGGTCAGCTAATGACCAGAGAACCTACGTGGCGTGCTTTAGCAAATACTCATACTACTGAACGCTCTGAAAAATTTCATTATTGTGAAGTGAAGTAAGTGTTGAAAAATTAAATGAGAAATAAACTTTACATAGGTAACAAAACCTTGAACACACTCTATATTCATTTCCGAAATACATAAAAATCAAGACCAATGTGGTCTTACGGACGAGGTCGTTGGACTCCTGGTCAGTGGCAGAAATAAGTAGGGTGAGGGGAACTAAAACTCTCCAAAAGCCTTTACGGAACATGCCACCGTGGACCAGCCTACCCAAGATAAGGTGTAAGGAATCGTGCCGACAGCTGAATGGCCGCAGGGTGATATGCGATTACGAACGATATCCTTGGGAAACTGGGCGAGACTTCATTGAATTCAGTTTACCTCTGGTGATGCGGGGCTTTGCCAGAGGTGACCAACTCTTCCCTTGCTACTCGTGGGAACACACATGAATGAAACAAACACAAAAACAGAAACAACAAAAACAAAAACCAATTCCAAAGCTGGACTCACCTCAATCTAAGGCGGTGGCTGGGGATGAACAGAAATGTCCACCCCAATCCACGGCTTGGTGTTAGGCTGGAAATAGCAGATCACCTCGTGATGTAATACAAAGACCAAGGCGTAAGCGCATTTGCTGCACCTAGGCCAAAAGGAGAAAGAGAGCGAAGGGGGCAGGAGTGGCAGCAACTATAAGTGCATCCTCCGCCTCCCCCACTCCACCTCCAACAGCAAGGGCACTTCCTGCGGCGGGCGGCAAGAGCTCCGCCTTGAATAAAGGCGGGCAAGGAACTGGCTGCCCCTGCAGAAAAGCTGCCTCACTTGTGCACCTACACGGAGGGAACTACAAGAAGGTTGAAGAAGCCGCGCAACGACAGTAATGCCGCTGCACCTTCCAAAATCTTCGCGGAGTCTACCGTGAAACAGCTCAAAGTTGCCAAAGAGAGTGTGTGTTCGGCGATTCTTGGCCTACACCTGCCAATATGAAGGAGATGTCTCATAGTCACCTGTCTAATTTCCTGGAAAGAACAGGATGGACAATGACCTAGGAGGACAACTCCTCGGGAGGACGTACAATGGATCACATGTGGCCTAAGTGCTGTGGGTCTACCCTCCCTACTCAACAGATCTGTTTGAAAAAAATCTGTTTTTCCGTTTCGGACTGAAAGTTGGCAAATCGGAAAACAATCCAATGAAAGTGTAGTTTGTTTCATTCTTCACAATAAAACAAGTTCTTCGAACATGTTACAAAGTAAAAGTAAAAGACAGCAATAGCCAATGATAGCATAGCCAATGATTTAACATAAAGTGAACAAGTGACATAATTGTAGTATTTGAGTTGAATGATAAAGATGTACTGAAGTTCAAAGTATAACTTTCTTAGCAATGAACATCAATAAAATCTGACTACCTGTCCTTACAGGTACACAAACAAGGTCTGGTGATCCAATTAAGAGACAACAAGCCAGGCATAATAATAATAATTCAAAACCAGAGTCAAATACCAGCATCGTAGTTAATGCGGTCTAGAAATGATATGAAATCGATAAAGGTTAATGCAGTCTAGCTGCCTAAAAATAATTTCATGAAAATCAAAAGATAAATAGGTAAGTACTATTCTGATCATTACCATATTGATTAAGAGCTACCGGTAGACAGCTGTTTCAGTCTATTGGGCATCGTCAGTACCGGGCATGCGGTCCTTGATTGAAGACAAAATGTGAATAACCAAGAAAAGTACTCAATGAAAATAACTGCGTTAACGTATTTCTAGAAACATGTGGATTCGTTAGCTTCCCAAATATCCGCTACCGCAGTTGTCGGTTGATTTGTCAAACCACCAACACTGACATAAAAACCAGGCAAGTTTACTTGGGTGTCACACCAATAGGTGATTGCACTTACATTTCGCTTGCGTTTACGCAGTTATTTTCATTAAGTGTTTTTCTTGTTTGTTCACATCAATCAATTAGTCAGGGAAGCTATAGATTACGCTGTAGACGACCCCTCCCGATATAGAAGGCCCCGACACTCTGTCGAATAAGGCCCCTATGTCCTCCGTTAACAGATGAATAATATCTTCATCTATCTCACCCCAGCCAGGTAGGGGTATAACGCGAAGGGCGGTATGGATGTCTAAGGACTTTCATGCCACCATCAAACATCAGTCATGACCCGTTTGTCTTTCTGACAAACTTCAGTTGAAAGGGGAAGGGAGCCAGGCTTCAACCTGAATAAAATCAAGATGGTTAACGTCACATCAATCAAGGATCGCCTGCCCGGTACTGACGATGGCTCTTAAATTGAAATCAATGTGGGAATGATGAGAATAGTACCTGTCTAGTTATCTTTTACTTTCATGGAATTATTTTCCAGCAGCTAGACTGCATTAACCTTTCTCAATTCCTTACCATTTCTAGAAACCTGTGGATTCGTTTTACGATGGCATTCCAGGTTAGCTTCCCAAATTTCTGCTACCGCAGTTATCGGTTAATCGGTCAAACTACCAACACTGACATAAAAACTTGGCGAGTTGACTTGGGTATCACACCAAGAAGTTGTTTCTACTTATGTCTCGCTTACGTTCACGCAGTTATTTTCATTAAGTAATTTTCTTAGTTATTCACATTTTGTGTTTTAGTTAGGGAAGCTATGGATTATGCTGTAGACGACCCTCCCGATATATGAGGCCCCGACGATCTGTCAAATGAGGCCCCTATGTCCTCCGTTGAAAGATGAACAATTTTTTCATCCATCTCACCCCAGCAAGGTAGGGATACACCGTGAAGGGCGGCACTGATGTCTGAGAACATTTGTCCCTCTGACAAATATCAGTTGAAAGGGTAAGGGAGCCAGGCTCCAACCTGAACGAAATGAGGATAACTTTCCACACATTTTGTCTTCAATCGAGGATCGCCTGCCCGATACTGACGTTGCCCAGTAGGCTGAAACAGCTGTCTACCGGTGGTTCTTAAATTGAAATAAATGTGATTGTGATTGATATGTCTCTTGTCAATAGTATACATATAAACTTGTAAAATTTCTGAATTCCCCAATATCAAAGGATATGTTTTCAAATTCGATTCTATATAGTTTCGTAAAGGCAGTATAAATAATCCATACAGAAAAAACTATAAACAAAGGTATAACTCATTGAACTAATAACAACTCAGACAAATATTTCATTTGGCACCAGTTAACCATATTCCAACTGAAAATAAATGGAAAAATCTATTTTGATCATTACTAAGATGACGCACCGTCATCAACAGCGAATACTCATACATTGTGATGGGAAATTTTTAAAAATGTTCTGGCAATGAAAGTTTCACTTATCGTTGAGTTTTTTCTCAAATACTATTTTGGCAACTTTACACATCGTGATTGATTAATCTGGTATTTCTAACTCATTTGTGTTTTTGGTGACTCAACTCTGAAGATTTCGATATCTGAACTCTGAATCAACCTCAACCTGTACACAACATGATCGCTTGTGGTTTATTATGAGAATTTGTTCTCAGTTCCCTTCGGTCTTCTGAATCGGTTTGGTGTCCCCGTACGGACAATTTTATTAGTTTTCGGTTATTGATCAGTTACTCCTTGGAAAATATGGTGTCGGAAAGGTTTGTTCCTTCTCACATTGTGCCTTTTCATTTGAATTTTCTTCATCAAAAAGTTTGGGTGAATTTTATCGTGAAAGCATAGCATTGAAAGCATATCTAAAACTTTTCACAAAAGAGTCATATAATGATAATCATATAATGAATTGTTACACTTTTCGGAAACATGCCTATTCATATATACATAAACATATGTAGCGCAGTCGAATAAGCCAAATTTCAATAAATAACGATTGTTTACAGCATGAATAAAGCTCATCATAACCTCTGATGGCTGATTTTTTTTCAACATTTCTGATTGAATTAGCTACTTATGTTTGAAAAATTGTTTTTGGGTGTATCTGAAAATTCATCCAAACCATTCAAATTCACGAGTTAACTAGTGAAAATGTACAAAGGAACATTAATAATATACTGTAACACGTTAAAAAATTGGTGCCATGTTCAATTATTTAATTTTTTATGAGTTTTATGAATCTTGAACATTTTGACCAATTGATTTCTTCCGATCCAGAGTTGGGGGACAAACCCTTATACCTCCGTCACCTCTGTAATTTCCAAATGTCATTGCATTTAGAAAAAAATCGGAAAATGACAAAAGTTCTCTCATTTTCTTTTCATATCAAAACTGAACCCCTTTAGAAGAAAATGGATGTTTTTTTACTTCTGAGTTATTCGTTTTTATACAAAAAAGTATATACCTATAAACATTTTGAGCACAAACATATTCATAAAACCATATACAACTATAACCTGACTATCTATCGGGCGCGTCCCCAGGTGGCGGATTGGGAAACGGCCAGGGGACTGGAGGCCCTGTCCGGGAAGCCAATGTGGCCTTACAGACGGTTTCGCCGGACTCCTGGTCAGTGGCAGAAATGAGTAGGTTGTGGGGAACTGAAACTCCCCAAAAGCCTTTGCAAAACATGCCACCGTAGACCAGCCTACCTAAGCTAAGGTGTAAGAAATCGTGCCGACAGCTGAATGGCCGCAGGGTGATATGGGATCACGGACGATCCCCTTGAGGAACTGGGCGAAACCTCATTGTAATCAGCCTACCTCTGCTAATGCGGGGCTCTGCCAGAGGTGATCAACTCTTCCTTTGCTACTCGTGGGAACACACTCGAATGAAACAAATGCAAAAACATAAACAAAAAAAACCAGAACCAGTCCCGAGGCTGGACAGAAATGCTCACCTCAATCTAAGGCGGTGGCTGGGGATGAACAGAAATATCCACCCCTATCTACCGCTTGGAATGAGGCTGGACATAGCAGATCACCTCGTGATGTAATACAAAGGCCAAGGCGTAAGCGCATTTGCGGCGCCGACGCCCAAAGGAGAAAGAGAGAGCTAAGGAGGCAGGAGTGGCAGCAACTATAAGTGCATCCTCCTCCTTCCCCACTCCACCTCCAACAGCAAGGGCACTTTCTGCGGCAGACACCAAGAGCTCCGCCTTCAATAAAGGCAAGGAACCGACTGCCCCTGCAGGAAACCTCCCTCATTTGTGCACATCCACGGAGGGAACCCCAAGAAGGTTAAAGAAGCCGCGCAACGACAGTAATGTTGCTGCATCTTCCAAAACCTTCGCGGAGGCCACCGTGAGACACCTCAAGGTTGCCAAAGAGAGTGATCTGTCCACCTTCCTGGAAAGGACAGAATGAACGATGACCTAGGAGGACAACTCATCAGGAGGATGTACAATGGGTCACATGTGGCCTAAGTGCTGTGGGTCTACCCTCCCTACTCTACAGATCTTTTTGAAAAAAATCTGTTTAAAATCTGTTTTTCCGTTTACCAGCTGTCGCACTTCTATGAACGACAACCCTCAGAAGTCGAAACTTGTGCGAGACAAGGATTAACGAGGTCTTACTTCCTAACACAGATACAGAACCTGACTTACTAACATACTTTTTTTCTAATTGAAAGGGATATATATTTTTAGGAAAGATCAATTTTTGGGAAAGAAAGGTTTTGTCTTCCTACATCTCCAGCTTTATACAAAAAATGTGTGAAACTGCCACAGGAAGGAGGGAAGGGAGGAAGCAACGACTCTCGAAACAACTACTTCCATATAAACATTGAATGATACAAAAGAAAAAACTAGTTTCGGAACAATTAGTTTCATATGAATAATGAATTATAAAAAACACTGTTTCTTATGCAGTTTGTAGCTTATAGAATTGAATCAGATATCATTCACAGGATTGCTACACGATAAAGTATATGAAAGAGAACAAATTTGACTTACATGTAACACTGTCTTCCTCAATGACGGACTTTGATGTTTCCGAATAAGGTACTTGCCTTGTTGGCCCTTCAGTACCAATCTGAATAACATCACAAAATAAAGCACTGAATTCATTTATAAAATTACTACCTCATGTCACGAATGAGTCAAATCTACTCAAATCATCTCAGCCATGGATATATTGAATTTTCAATTGTCGTGAAATTAAATTCCGATTCCCCAGATGATTTTTTATCGGGATGAAATAAAAACCCTTTTGGGTTTTCCATTTACTATTTTAGTTCTTTCGAATGATTTCAATACAGTTAATGGATATTTCAGGTGAAAATTTTCTAGTAATGGGCTCTTCAGAAGGCAAATAATGAATATTCTTCAAACACCATTTTTTCTGTTCACCCCGAAAAGTTACTGTGTAATGTAAACTTCTAGAAATGATACTTGGTTCTTGAGTGGTTAAGGTTTCGGAAAACAATCATTTTCCGTTTGCAAAACCTGTATTCAATATGAAAATTTCACCGCAAGCTGTGATATTTCAAATAATGAAACAATACAGAAGTACCTACTCATAACCCAGTGAGGAATACAGAAGATGAAAAACTTATTACCCCGTCTACAACTCAAGAATTGAGGTATTTTATGGAGTAACATAAATGTAATATAAAAGTGTCAATTAATTCAAATGTGGTCATTATTCAAGATAATAAATTTTGTCAAAGCGAGCCGAAGGAATTCATCGTAAATCAGTCGAGCGAGCAATGACAATTTTTCGGGAATAGAATATTATACTTTTTCTATAACATATGTTATTAATTTTTTTGAAGGATGTTTCGAATGAGGGAAATATCATTGAATTTCAAATAAAGGGGCAACCTTAAAAAATAATTCAAAAATACTTCATACATATTGATCGGAAGTAATTTTTTGTGGAGGAAAATCAGTTTTTAATCGACATTTTTTGGGTATTTTTACCTTTCACAATCTGAAAAATATGAAAATTATAATGGAGAGCTTTATACAAGTGTAGAAAGGGCAAAAATTTTAGTCTACACCGATAATTTACTGCGTATTTTTCACAAAGAAAAATGTTCTATTTATCAGTAACGTATTTAACAATTTTGCCTGTCAAAAAATTGCTAAGAAATAATACAATACTTATTTTAACGTTTCGAAGGCCAAAATCTGCCTCCGTCTTCAGAAAAAAAATTTCAAAGATATTTGCAGTTTTTCCTTTGGTGATTTTTTATTTCTCAACTTGTTCGACAGCTGTCAAAGGAGTTTTGAAATTACGTCAATGTTGTTGATTGACAACTGAAACATTTGATCTAATACAAGGTGCTCTTCGATATCAGTCTGTTGCCATTTAGCCACTATCCGAATTTTCCTTCAAGATGGGTAGGCAAATACGATATATTTCTAAGGAGCTGTTCAAAATATAATTCTCTCCAGATATGAGAATATACGCTGATTCTTTTAGTTTACGTCTCTTAGAGTGAGGCTCATTGGTAATAATTCTTGTCTTGTTCCATTCAACTCGATGTTCACCATCTGATTTTAAAATGTGTTCTGACAATTCAAGTCCTATCAATTGTCTATTTTTTATATAATCTCGATGTTCATTCTCACGCACTTTCAATGGTCTCGCAGTTTCACCAATATAACTTTTACCGCAAGAACAAGGTATCTCATGCAATGCAATTTTTTGTTTTTTCTTCAGTGTTGTTGGGTTTTGTAAATGTGAGTATAAATCTCAGTGTATTTTTTGTTTTAAAAGAAGTTCTAACATCATACCCATTTCCAATTCATCTTATTTTTTCAGATAGTCTTGGAATGTAAGGAGTAACGTAAGTTGTGAAAGGTATCGGTGAATGTTGAGTCGGTAATTGTTGACGAAATCCTTCTTGATTTTGTTCAGGTTGAAGCCTGGCTCCCTTCCCCTTTTAACTGATGTTTGCCATCGGTAATTGTTGAGTTGGATGTTGTAGAATTTGTGAAGCTGTTTGTAGGGTCGTTTGGTTCATTTTCTATTGCATTTAATCATCAAATTTCAAATGGTTCGAAAATTGGGTGATTGAAAAAATTTAAAAAATATTTTCTTCGGTGGGAACTGAACCCAGACCACAATATTCCGTCTGAAGTGTTTTACCAACTACTTCACAAAGATGTGAATTCATTTCTTTCACATAAAACTATTTGAGTTTCCAACTACTCTCGGTTTGTTATTGAGTGATGAACTTTCGAAAAAATATAAATTTCTAATGAGCACTCTTGTTTTCATGTTTTCTTTCTTGTTTTCCTTCGAAAACAATATATTTCAGAACAAATGGTCAGTTCAGTGATTGAGTTTGACGTTTGTGAAGTAGATAAATCAATCTCTCCTAAAATTATACCCTTTCAATGTAAAAAGTAATTTATGAATATGGTCAACTGTGATCAGTTTGAAGGTGTGAGTTATGGGAGCATTGCCTAATTACCTAACAAGAACCGATCACATAATTGATGCTATGTGTTGTGTGTTGATGGCCATGAAAAAATATGATTTTTAAATTATGTGTCTAAAGTGATAAGTACTCCAAAGTCGATCTAGTAGAGAAATGAGAGAAATCCAATATGATTTCTGATAACAACGTAATAAAAATGGTCATGAGAAATACTGAAATTTTCATAATGCAAATAAAAGATAATATGAGGCTATCAAACTTAACATTAGAAAAACAAATCCAGGTACTGACTTATCTGGACTTATCACAGTAATAAACGAAGACTGTTAGAAAAAGAAGAAAGATAAGGAAAGTCTTACTACGTGAAATGTTTCATAACGTAGGCAATAAAATGTTCAGTGGAAAAATTCCATAAATTCAGTAAAAATTACAAGTTTTACCGAAAAAAAAACTCATAACTCAATTCGATGAAAACCATGTTGGTCAAACTAGGAAGACTAAAGTAACTTGTTTTTAGAAGACTTTCACAATGGGTTCCGTATATTAGAGAAGTCTAGTGTCGCATTTTATGCCTCAGAGAACAGCCAACGAAATGATTCAGAAATGCTTAAAGTTGTTGAGGCCAGTTCATGACAACAGGCTCAAAAATCTAGAAATCAAAAAATGAGGAGTGGGATCTGTGAACAGTAAAGGGCCAATTCCAAACAGCCAATGTTCACTCTCTTGCTTTATAATTATAATAAGTCACTAAGTAAATGTGAGGAATCATAACAAGGAAATATCATCATAACAATCAGGAATTAAGATGCCATAGCAAACAAACACAAGAATAAGTATTGAGAACACATTATTACCAAAGATAATGGTTCATTCAGATGTAAATAAAAGGCTCTAACTTAGTTGTACAGAATAAATTTTGATCATGTTGATTATTCTAACTCGGGCGTCGAGAAACAGTGCCCTACTTCACATGTATGGTATAAGTGTGTTCGTTGGATCAATTAATCTTTTTCTGAAATTCAACTATAAGTGAACGTTGAAAATTTTTATATATGTTGATGTAATATTTTTTTTCAGTATCAATTTTCATAATCCAGCCGTTGGAAAACCTGCAAATTTACAAAAATCTGCGGTTCTGAGGATGCTGGAGGAAGAAGAAAGTAGGCAAAGAAACGGTTTCGAACCAAGTAAGTTGAGTTACTCAATATTGTTTTCATCTAAAGATCTTCAACTTCATTTTCACTCTTGCAATAGTACCAGACCCATATACTTCAAATTATATCAATAATCATTCAATCACTCGCATTCCACAGGTCACATTCTAATAAACATTGATTCAATTCTGTACAAGTAGACGCACGGTATATTTGAGACAAGACAAGCTGAAAACATTCCCAGAAAAATTGTTCTATATAAGTTCCAAAAAAAAATTTTGAGGGTGCAGAATTGTTAAGTACCAATGTCATATATAGGAACATAGGGATATCTATTGTTGGATGCGAAATCCCTCAATTCTGACTTGCTCTGCTTCATAGACCCTAATAGAATGAAAATACTAAAAACCTCACCAAACACAATGAAAATGTAGTCAGAAAAGGAAGTACGAAAACACAGTATTACTAAAACTGTTGTGAATAATTCAATTTTTCAGGAAAGATTGTGTTTTTAAATGCACGGTGAATGAATAATTTTTCTTTCTTTCCTGTAATAAAAAGTGTCAGAACATAATTCACATCGAAAAATGCGCTCTTGATATGGAATGAAATCACCTCCACAGTTCATTATAATTTATCTTCCATCACCACTACTATCTATTGAAGCTCCAGGGTGCAAGTCCCCAGAGATGAATCCTGAATTTGCTGGACTCGTCAATGTTTTCTTTACATGAACTTATTTAGAGTCTATTCATGTTGGAATTAAATCAATATAGAACTGGAATGATGTCAAAAAAAAAATAAGACAAAATTAATTATTAGTTGAGATAGGTAAATATATATTCTTTGTTGACAAATATTATTCCGATACCAGATAATGATCTGCTCATTCTTCAATGCAAGAGAAAACTGTTTTTATCTGAACATATTCATTCATCAGCATATACAGTGCATTCTATTTAAAACGAGCGACTTTTGGTATAATGATTTACAGAGAAAATAAATAACCACGTCAATTATAGTCGGAGGACACATTTGGACATATTTACATTTGATGTTACTTCCCCTTTCACACCCTCAGATCATGTCACCATTTTTTTTTAATTGATCACTCTATATTATTTCGCATTATCATATGCTCCATGATGAGCAGATTTCAGCAAAGTATAAAACATATAGTTTGAAGCTTATGTTTCGGGAACTACAAATAATTTGGGATGAAAACGAGCCACCCTGAATAACTTTTGGAATAATGATTTGCAGGAAAAATAAAAAAGACGTCAGCAATAGTATACCGGGGGACACATTTTGACATATTCATACTTTCCCTATCGCACCCCCAGAGCATGTCACCATTTTTCAAATGGATCAATTGTTTTGCATTATCAGATGTTCCATGATGAACAGATTTCAACAAAGTAGAATACATCATGGTCTGAAGTTCATAGTTTCGAAGCTCAAAATTATTTGAATTGAAAACGAACCACCCTGAATGAACTTCTGTACAATCTGTTACCTAGGTTTGGAATTGGCCGGGGTGGTAGTGCGCCCGACTCACGATCGGAAGACCGTGGGTTCGATTCCCGCCTCGATCAGATATTTTTCTCGAGGGAATTTATCTGGTTGAAGCTGGGATGATTCTGCAACCGTGTTAGAAACCACACGTTAAAAGGTAAGACCTCGTTAGTCCTCAGCTCGCACAAGTTTCTCAACTTCTGAGAGTTGTCGTTCGTATGGGGGCGACAGCTGATTAACGGAAAAACAAATTTTAAACAGATTTTTCAAACAGATAGGTGTTTTTGTGAAGTATACTTCAAAAAAGTCTTATTTTGCGTAGTTAAGTTAGAATTAGATATTCTCTTCATTTTGTATTTGTCTAATTCTACAATGAGGATTATCTACCGGGTGAAGTTACAATTGGTGTTTCTGCTTTTGTGAATTCTTGAGAAGCAATACGCTTCGAGAACGAATTGAAATATTGAGTTTGTACCAACAGAATGGAAATAGCGCTAGAGCTGTTGCCCGTATGTTCAATGATAATCATCCAGGAAGAAATGTACCATATAAATACGTTTCGAAATTGTCGAACAAATTTATGGGAACTGAATCTGTTTACAATAAAAAGCATAATTGTTTAGGAGTTGTCAACGATGAAGCTATTGGTAGTGCAGTTTTAGGACACGTTGGACTAATAGAAACTTCGTAATCTCTTACTAAGTTATCTGGAGAATCAGGAATCAGTCGTAAAAATGTGTTCAGGATCCTTCATAAGTACAAATTTCATCCATATAAGATTAGACTAATTCATGAATTGAATGAAGATGATTTCGATAAACGTATCGAGTTTTGTGAAAGTCTAACTGATCGGAACAACTTGCATCAGAATTTTTTGTATAAAATATGTTTTTCGGGTGAATGTACGTTTAGTTTGAATGAAGAGGTAAATCAGCAAAATTGTCGATATTGGAGTGATACGAATCCTCATTTATACCGTCAAATTCATACCCAACGAACTCAAAAACTGGATGTTTGGACAGAAATTTAAGGCGACCACATCATAGGACCTTTTTTATCGATGATAATTTGACTAGTGATGAATATTTGGATATGTTGGAGAATCGAAAAATACCGTGCATCAATAGGGCAATTGAAGATGATATAAATTTATTCGAAAACGAAATAGTTTTTTAGCAGGTGTTACACCTCCTCGTTATGCAGCTCCAGTGCGACAATTTTTGAAAGATCATTTTTTTGGTCGCTGGATTGGCAGAAGAGGTCCTAGGCCACCAAAGTCTCCGGATCTCACTCCTGTAGATTTCTTCTATGGGGTCATTTGAAGTCTAAAGTATATGAGATAGAATCCACAACATTAGAAGATTGGAGAGAGAATACATAATGAGACATTGCATAGAAATAACTCCCGAGATTCTCAACCATGTGAGGGCGGCAATGAAAGCTCGTTTGTATCATTGAATTGAAGTTGGTGAAAACGTTTTTGAGCATTTACTATAGAAATGTTTTTTCCTTCTCATTGTCCAGTGATCAGATTTTGATCCAAGAATTAATAAAAATCTCTTTTTCTGATTTATTGCTTCCATATTTGTCTTTAGAACGAATATTTCAAAATGTGGCCTCCTGTGTAATTGTTGACCTGTGCTTTTATTTTTCCTGCAAATCATTATTTTAATACTTATTCACGGTGGCTCGTTTTCAACTCAAATAATTTGTAGCTCTCGAACCATAAGCTTCAGGCCATATCTTTTATACTTTGTTGAAATCTGCTCATCATGGAGCATCTGATAATAACAATAATAATAATAATAATAATTCATTTCATTTCATTGAAAAAAAATATATATAAACAAAAATATAACCTCCTATCGAATGGCAGAATTCAATTTCTGACCATGCTAAGGAGAAATCGCAACATGAGCAGATCTTGCTCTTCCATCCAACCAAAGCGAAACAAGAAAGGGTAAAGTAACATCAAATGTGAATGTGTCAAAATATATTCCCTTGTATACTATTGTTGACGTGTTTTTCATTTTTCCTGAAAATTATTGTACCAAAATTTATTCAGGTTAGCCGGTTTAAGTGGAATGCACTATATAGTTTTTTAAGAAATAAATTTTATTTCCTATTCCAAAAGTAGTTAAAATATATTTTCTCAATAATCTATACAAAAAGCGAAAGCCTTAACCAATTTTTTGATCTATACAAAACTGAATCATGACTATTCACATCAAATTATATGAGATATATGGAAACTAGTGAGGATTAATTTAACCAGCAGGAAATTAATATTTCTCATATGGTAAGCTGATTGTGAAAGAATTTCAAATATTTTAATTCCTTGTTTTCTTCACCAGCTAATAGTGAGTAATTTCCAAACAAATTTCTTTATAATTTCAACATTTCAGCGAATTCAGTCCTTATCTCCGAACATAAGTTGAATTCAATTTGGAAAAGTTTCAACACTATACCGAATTGATTTTCCGCAGGAAAAATGAAACCATTCGAATAAATTTTCCCACCGCAATCTTATTAAACAACTATAATAAATTATACTTTTCAATCGAACATCAAAAGCGCAAATTTTGTTGTTGAATGATTAGAAAAGCCGCTGAAATCATTAGTTTACTGATTATCCATGATCATAACTGGAAACATCCGGATTGAAAGGATAATATATAGACGAAAAAATTCCATTTCGAGAATTTCCTCAAACAGGTTCACCTCAGCAATGATGTTCAACTGGAAAGTCTTCTCATCAGCTTATTCCTCTGAAGCTTCAATGAACCACATTCAATCTGTAGTACACTTGAGCAAAATTGGAAAGAAAACTAAATGTCATTGTTGAGAAGATGAATATTTAAACAAACATTTGGAAGATGCACCTCTCCCAATGTTCTAATACGAGTATTTTAGGACCTTTCAAGTGCCTGCCGGAGGACAACTGCTTCCCTGGCTGATAGCATCACGGACATTGTATTATATCCGACGATATTTCCTCACAGAGAAACTTCATTCATAGACTTCACGTTTGTCTAGTACAGTGACTCGCGAAGTGGTACAGATGGACTCCCAGGGGTCTGCAAGAGACTCGACGGGAGTATACGTTGGCGTGACCAAAAATGGGGGTTCACAATTCGTAAGCGGGGGTCTATGATATAAAAAAGTTTGAGAACTTCTGGTCTAGTAGAAGGATCTCGCTGAAATCAATCGAATGATAACCTACTCGTATAGTCCGGTGCCGGATTTCATCAGATTGTATTACTGCTGCATGGTTTAGAAGTCTGCAAGATTTTGCTCCGTCCAATGTCCATCTACTGTGCATAAACATTGGGCGAGGTGAATATTCCAAATTTCAATCCAAAATATTCATTTTCTTGTTACGTTCGTATCTCTCCCCGACAATCATCACTTATTTTTATTTCTCACGATTTATTTTCGTTCATATCAGCACCTGCTGAATCACCTCAGAAATTGCGTCAAAACCATAAAGCATACTTACCAAAGAAATGAATCATTAAACATACGACATTCATTCATTTGATCTATTCTAGATTCCTATTCATTGCTATTTTTCGCCTGACCTAAAAATGATTCAAAGTGCGTCCAATTCATAGGTAACCGTGAATCGAGATCTCTTCAAGAAAATCTTACATGGCCCCCTCCAGGATACGAGTACAAAAACAAACTCAGGACGACATTTAAAGACGTCGTTGTACCAGGTAAAAATATCAGATGCGCATGTGCTCTTTTCTTTTCTATCCCTTCCATATTTGTGTACAGTGCAAAAAGTGTCAGTTAGGGCAGTGTCTTATTGTAAGTTACGTTTTGAAGAGCTAGTTGTTGAGGTAACGCCACTGGTTTTTGTGATTGATCGTGTAAGGTTTGGATTGGTGTATTAATAAAATAATTATATGTGTGCGTTGAATGCAGTCAATTTATAAATAAATTGGATAGGTGTTCCAGTCTGGGTGAATGAGGTGTTTATATTTAGGCAATATTTGCTTGAATTCCTGAAATTTTTGAACAAAGTGTGTTTTGAAATAACAAGGAGCTTACCTAGAAAAGGCTCAGAAGAATAATTTCTAGAACTTCATTTTAGGTAGAATAATTATTCTACCTAAATAAACTTATTTAGTCATACTTCATAATTCAAACAATCAATTTGTATTTTTGGTAATTTATAAAATAGGATGACGAAGACTTGAATACATTCAAATTCACTTGCTTTAACTCACATATTATCGGCAGGTGCAGGTGTTTAAGTGATTATCGTTGAAAAAAACTGGCTCAGCGATACCAAAATTCATTATTTTGGCTCGTGGTATTTATCCTAACATATGACTATCTCATTTTTGCAGGTTTATCATCATACATAACCATTAAATAAAACAAGGTACTGCATAATAGAATACTGTTGAAAATTAGAGACCAGCTTCTCAACAAGCATCATTTTTAAGTGTAATGAATGTCTGAACACTACTTGTGGACTTTTTATTCCCAGACGAGAGTTCAATATATTTGAGAACATCTTCTGATGACCTGGTATTAGGTTGATTCAAACGTTTTGTTCATTTTGATGCCATGTATTTTTGTAGCTCCACATCTCAATGAATATTTATTTTACTAGATCGTGGTATATGTACACTGATCGATAGACAATTGTGTACTGTATACACTGATGCTGTTCATTACTTCCAAATTTTAAATTTTTAGTTTTCTTCGGCTCATTACTCTATGATGTGGTTAAGCTATTTTTAACCGATTTTCCTCTACGAATTCAACCAAAGCGCTGCCGAAACAGCCCGAAAAATTAACCAAGCATTTTGCAATGATAGAAGAAGAATAATATATTTATTGAAATAGGTAATCCCAATATACAATATTATATAAAACATATTACTCATTGAAATTGAAAATAATTATATAAAAAAAATACTTGAAATGTAGATATAATTCAAAATTTGAAAATAAATTATTTTAGTTTGAGAAATAACGACATATGGTATTAAAAATAAATTGCAATGTAGGTGCAGCTCCAATACAATGATGAAAAGCAGAAAACCACATACAAATACTATATTCATTAATATTATCTTACCAAGTATTATTTATATAGCATTATGGATGGATTTCAATAACTGGTTTTTAAAAATACTTAATGATGGACTGGACTTAATTTCATTTGGTAATTTATTGTATTCATCCAACCCTTTGAAAAATAAAGAATTCATGGCACTTCTCCTATTTGTTCTATATAAATGCAAATTAGTGTGATTTCTTGTGGCATATTTGTGCACTTCTGAATTTAAACTAACAAATTCAGAAAAATATGAAGGTGATAAGTTATTCAGAATTTTATATATAAATGTCATAGTTGAGTAATACAACCGTACAGAAACTGGTAGCCACCGCAAAGTGGCTACACTAAAAAATGATGCTTGTTGAGAAGCTGGTCTCTAATTTTCAACAGTATTCTATTATGCAGTACCTTGTTTTATTTAATGGTTATGTATGATGATAAACCTGCAAAAATGAGATAGTCATATGTTAGGATAAATACCACGAGCCAAAATAATGAATTTTGGTATCGCTGAGCCAGTTTTTTTCAACGATAATCACATAATTCGGATTTCAGTGAATCTATTCACTTTTGAAACAATTCGCATACCGCGATTTTGAAGTTTTTGTAATTGAGATGTTTGATTTAGATTAAACAAGAAAATAATAGGAGCACAGAAATCAGAATGTGGTTGGATAATCGTATTATACACAGTAATTTCAGACTGAGTGGATAAATTACCAGAAATTCATGCAAAGAAATATGGTGTTTTAGATAGTTTTTAATATCTAAAATATATAGTAATAAATTATCTAACTAGAATCCAGGATATTTGATACATGACACAATTTCAATGTTTTCATTATCGATTTGTACATTTATTTCATTGAAATTAAGGTTGTTCCATTCATATTTTGTTGTAATAATCATTCCTTTAGTTTTCATTTTATTCAGTTTTAATTTATTTGCCATGAGGTGCACATTTACATCCTTTGATGCGGCATTCATTTCATCAATAGCTTTATCTCAGCTTGAATCGTAGAATGCCAATAGTGTATAATCTGCAAATAAATTTATAAAATCAACATTTATAAACGAGTTTGTCATTCAAGTATAACATAAAAAGCAGAGGTGCTAAAACGCTACCCTGATGCACACCTATATGTATATCCAATTCCTGTGAGATATTATCTTGAACTCTGACTTTTTGCTTTCTATGGGATAAATAGTCAGATAACCATTGGTAAATATCACCATCAATGCCACAACCTCTTAATTTTATTAGAAGAATATTACGATCAATTGTTTCAAAAGCCCTCTTCAGATCAAGAAAAACAGCTATTACAAATTTATTTCACTAGTTCGGACTTCCATTGTCTACTATTTGTAGACAATGGATTTGAAATCCCTGAAAAAACTGAAAAAGAATAATTAAAAATGAGTAGCTGAAAATAACAATTATATTAAGCAAAATAAACCTGAAATGAAATAATAGTGAAATAAACTACAAGTAAAAATAGTGTGCTTGAATTGGTGAATAAGTTGTACGAAACTGGGTCAGTGGCAAATTAAAAAAGAACAAACTGAATAAAGCAGCGCAAACTGAAATTTTGGGAATATTCACTGCAGAGCCCACGAGCTCATTACGATCAGTATCAGAACAGACGGTAATGCCACAAGAAATTGTAAGAAAAGCATTGAAAATGTATAAATTTCATCCTTAAATGCAGATTCTTCAAGAGCTCCATGATGATGATTATGTTAGAATAGATTTTTATGAAATCATGACTCATCTTGTCAATACCATCCCTTATATTCTGTTAAACATCTGTTTCAGTGATGAGTGATCAGTTTTTCTGAATGGCAATGTTAATAGACAAAATTGTCGCTATTGAATTGACGAAAACCAATACCTTTTTCTGGAAAGGCATACACAACACCCACAAAAAGTTAATGTTTGGGCTGGTATTCTTGGGAATGCCATTATTGGTCCATTATTTCTGAAAAAAACTTGACTAGCAATATGTACTTTGAAGAGACTATCGATCGTATTATAACTCACGAGCTAGAAACTCAAATGGATGCAGAAGGTAGGTAATGAACTTTTACAGGAGGTTCTGTTACATTTTCAGCAGGACGGTGCTCCACCACATTACTTTTTCCCTATCCGACAGTGGTTAAATGACATATTTTCAGATAGATGGATTGGCAGAAGGGGAGCAGTTGAATGGCCTCCGAGATCACCGGATAATGCCCTTGGATTTCTTTCTTTGGGGGCATCTTGAATCCGTTGTTTATAAAACACTACCTTCTGATATTAAAGAACTCAAAAAACGAATTGCAGCAGCATGCCAGTCAATTCCTAGTGAAGTTTTCCGCAATGTTAAAGGGGAGTTCGAAAACAGACTTTATTACTGTTAAGAGCAAAATTCTAATTACATGTGTGAGTTCAGAACGCTATTTTTCGGAAACTGATCATCAAAAAATAAAACACCAGGGTATCATTCGAAGCAGAATTGAACGCCAATGAAAATGATGTGCCTCAATTCCCCTTCCCATTTATCATTCTAAAGGTTATTTCTATCAGTCCTTGGGGGATGAACCACGAAAGATACACTTATTCCTTGACTATAAAATTGACCTGTTTTTTCGATTCCTCATATTATTTACTGGAAGGAAGATATTAGGTGTGGAAAGTTTTAAAATTGACAGCCTGTATATCATTATCAAACTAATGACGAATGGTGCATGCAAATTTATACTTTTTTGTTATTCTCAGATCCAATTTTTAATCAATTAAACATAATATTCATGAAAAGTATACTATAACAGTAACCAAGTTCAAAGAATAATTTTTGTTGCTGCCAAGTTATCATAACCTATTACTGAATTTCTGTTTTTTCTCCACATTTTCCAATGGGATGTCCATCCCTATATAGACGGTAAAAAATTTAACCTTTCTTTCTATTGAATTCGTCCGATCATTGAATATCACTGTTTTGGATATATATTTTTGCAGTTGTGTTATTGAATGGAGGAGTTCACATTAGGTTTTATTATAATAGTTCAGTTGGATTCTTGTTTCAGTACATAGTTAGATAGTACGTAAATTAAAAGTTCAATTGTTTTTCTTCTTCCATTCCTTTCTTTTTTGTTTTTCTTATATATTATTCGGTTTTTTGAACAATTATTATCAGTCCTCTAGTCGTTCTTTATTCCATTCAGTCCACATTATCGTGATCTGTCGTTCTATTTATCTTGGGATACTAATTAGTCTGATCTTTATCTATCTAGTTCTTCACCTTGCTTCGTCTTTTTCTCATATACTGCAGCATTTACGAGTACATATACAATTGGCAGTTTTATCAGTCTGAAATTATCTATTTCATAAATTCCATCATCATTATTAAGATATCCATTCACAATAATCGTTTCCTCTCCAATTTGTTCTGAATTTTGTTTCTCTGAAGGCAATTGTACATATACCTACTCATTTAAAAATTGAATATTTCAGCATTATTTCCATCATACTGTATCATTATGTACCTATTGTCCAGATTTAGATAATTAATTGAATATTCTTTCATTTTCATCTCTTAAATATGTTTTCAGGTTTTCATTGCTTTTTTCCTAAAATTGTATAAGCATATTATCAGGTTTCGACTTCAAGTGAATGTTATGACTGAGTTCGATGTTGAAAATCTCTGAACTGATCTAAACTCTGATTTTCCTCTGCCCGCCAAGTACAATCGAGTAATCCCTCATTTGAAACTTACAATAAAACTAATTGACAAAATTTGTATTCATATATCATTTTCACAGCGCTTGAAAGGTATTCGATTAAAATTAAATGGTAATTGATTATTGGATTCCTCCCAAACTATCAGTTATCGTAATGAATTCGTATATGTGTTTCATGTATGCAATTATTTCAAATTGAAATGATTACCCAAATTGATATTATGTGCTTTGGCACGGGATATATAGGTCGACTTTTATTTATTTCATTCATTTGAATACTTCTGGTGATGAAAAATGACAATGAGTCGAGGTTATTGCGGTACTGTAATATTACAGTACTGGGAATATTTCTTCCAAAAATGGGTAGTTTTCCTACGATCATCCCTGCAGAAGTTCTTCCAAATCCTTCCAATTCCAAAGTTTGACATTATTCACAACAAATTTCATCAAAATGCCTCACTGGCTTCTAAATATACAGATTGAACCAAATTTCCTACCATTTTGTAATGATTGGATATAATTGTTTAAATCGACAAAGTAGTAACAATTTTTTTTTCTAAAAGTGAAAATAAATATATTTTGAGAATCAAAACAATGTGTTCATAATAAAAATAACTAATTGTATTTTCATCTGAAAATGGAACTTTTCACAGATGATGATCGACTGTATTGCCAAACATGCGCCAAACTAACTGATTGTTATAAGAAAACAAAAATTGGTGAGGCACCAGTCAATCTAATAATAACAGTGATGATCTTCAAACATGACTCAACCTCTGACGGAAGCATCAAACTCTTACGAAGGTTCGAAATAGATGTACACTTCAACCTAGCAGACCACTATTATAATATTCATGCAGGCATTGTTCACTGTGGTTGTGGCGTTGAATCTAGTCATTATTACGTCTTGGTTAAAAATGAAACGGACTGGTTCAAGTTTGAATTTAGTCGTGTCACTAAGTGTTATGGCGATGTATTGAATATATTGAAGCCTCTGGAGACACTCTACATTTTGTTTTATGAGAGAGAGGACATTGGCAGCTGCAGCTGAAAAAGCAAATGCACCACTGGAATCAATAAAAGTCGTCACGGAGCGCCAATTAATTTTTGTTTTTGTTTTTTAATTTCATGATTTGTATTTTGGAAGTGTTATTACGTCGTTCCATACATAGATAATCTACATACATAGATAATCTAGAAGTAGAACTACAAGAGAACAGTATCAAGTCCTCTTTGTTTCCATTTGCTCATTAATAAACAGAGCAAGGGTATAAATTATGCTGTATCGCGCTACGATGGGTCTTGCCGCCCCTTCTGTCCAAGCATTCTGCTGTCCTTATCACCCCTGAATTTAAAGTGTTATTACGTCATTCCATACATAGATAATCTAGAAGTAGAAGTACATGAGAACAGTATCAAGTCCTCCTTGTTTCCATTTGCTCATTAATAGGCAGAGCAGGAGGATAAATTATGCTGTATCGCGTTACGATGGATCTTGCATCCCTTCTGTCCAAGCATTCTGCTGTCCTTATCGCCCCTGAATTCAAATATCAGAAGTATCAAGACTATTGATATGACTGGTGTGAATGTTTTGTGTTTCTGTCTGCCTCAATTGTCAACAATGTGTCATTCTTCCACGCAAAAAAACTGATAAGTAAGAGACTTATCCCGTCAGCCGGATATCTCAAGAGCAAACAAATACTGTAAAAAAATATACTCAAATGAGTTCTGCCTGCCGATATCTATAGAACGTGTAACAAAAACTTGTAAGTGATTTAAGTGTTTTCAATATAACACGAAAAAGTGAGGCTGTTTTGAAGCCTACCCTGAGAACTGAAACCAGCATTGCAGACCAAGAAAATTGAACCTTCCACAATCGGAAAAATAAAGCTAAATTTTAGAGAATCTGCTGAAATGTAATAAGAACAAGACATTTCTACTCTTCTAACGAAATGCCTTCGAAAAAATTGAAGAAAATTTGTTTTCAGTTTATCCAAGAAATCTCCAGAAGAATTATTGGTCTGTTTGTTTATTCTGATTTTTCAAACGGTGTTAAGTATGAAGTATAGTTTTTCCAACGAATTTAACCTTATAAATGGGTATAATTTCATACAGGATGAAGTACTCATTCATAACCTATTTGATGACTTCTTCTATGAGGTTATTTGAAGACTAAAATTAATGGGAAATGCCATACTCAACCGGAATTTATAGATTACGTAATATGAACGCAACGCGAACCGTTCCATAAAATCAGATTCACGTGCATTTTCTATTTCTATACCCTATATTGATATTATAGATGTGAAAGTTTATGAGGATAGATAAATGTATGTATATATGTATGTTTGTGGCTCTTTCACGCCTAAACCACTGAACAGATTTAAACGAAACTGTTTACATAAATACAGCTTATACATCAGCTACAATATACGAAGGTTTTGTATAATTTTAGTCATAGCTCCATTGGAGTTACATGCAGATAATGTACCGTAGAATTGTTTATCTTAAATAGTTCTGAATAAAAGTTCGCGATTGCATATATCTACCACATTTTAGAATATTTGTCAAATTCTTATATGAATTGATACAATTGTCATTTCAAGTATTTAATGTAGATAGAATTTGTTTTTTACACTAAGTAATTTGGACGAATCGTTCAAAAGTTATCACAATAACATTAACTTGATGCAACGCAGTAGGTCATTACGCATCGCGTCTACTGAGACGATGCGCGGGGGTAGAGAGGCGGTCTATGCAATGAAGCGCCATCGCCGAGAACGCGACCCGAACGCGGGCAGGCGCGTTAAAGCAGATGTCGTTGACGGTTGTGTTGGTTTTGCGAAATGTCTTTATAGGTAACATAATTCGATTCTGGAAGTTATTCATTACTTAGTGCAGTTCCCCTATTTTTTCACTTACTGTAATTTTTAAGTGAAAATATAAATAACTAGCTGTCGCCCACGGCTTGGCCCGCGAAGAATTTGGTTTGTCACATCAAGTTCCGTGACAGATCATATAGTTACAATATTTTTTATCAACCCAAAACTCCAGGTTTCCAAATTCAAAACTGACGAAATTCGATACAATTTTTGAACCCCTATTTTTTCCCTTTGGGGGGTGGAAATTCCTGATTCTCTTTCTTGATGCTTATTTTCGCTATACAAAGAACCTACCTGCATATTTCGAAATTCTTGGTACAGAAGCTTCGGCTATACGTTAATATAAGAGTGTCAGTCAATCAATAAGTACTCACTTATAAAATACTAGTTGTTGCCCGCGGCTTCGCACCGTAGAATTTGGTAGTTGTAGTACTAATTAGTACTATATTGCTGTATGACTGCTGCTCCAATGTTTTGACAGAATCAGAATCAACGAACTTAGGCGTGCGCAGCGTTATAGAATAGTGCTTTCAAAAAAGTGTTCTACAGCGCCATCTAATGGCGAGTTACAGAAAAATTGATAGCCTAAAAACCTTCTTTATGAAAAATTTCGTCAGTTTTGAAGTTGGAAACCTGAAGTTTTGGGTTGATAAAAAAAATATTGTAACTATTTGTTCAAAATGATATGTCACGAAACTTAATGTGACAAACCAAATTCAACGCAGGCGAACCCGCGGGCAACAACTAGTTCATTTATAAATGCAGTTTAGTAAAAGCAATAACATATCCGTGAGATAAAAGATGGTTATGCTTCATTTTTTGTGGAATTTTGACTCATAACCAACCGATCAGAGCACGGAATTCCTATATTCAACAATCGACACTTTTTGACAGTTTACTCAATTTTTTATTCACTGCTTTTCAATCCACCTTTTTTATCATCAACATGCGTGAAATTCAAACAATTTTGAAAGAGTTCTTGATTTGGTTGAAAGCTGCGATGCGTGAATGTTTGTCCTTTTGTGTTACGGTACGTCCTGCGTTGTGTTACTCAATCTATAAATCCAGCGTTATCTGAACACCAAACAACAAAAAAAAACTGAACTTTTGCGAATTATCAATGATAGTAACGTAATGAAGGGTGTACGTCACAAAAATATATTGAACTCACTGTATTGTTCCTAATATAAACCATTTCTCGATATATTTTCTCAAATAATCGAGTCTCCTCACACTGCTTGGTGATTAACAAGGTCTGACCTTTTATAGTGCGATTCTCAGTACGGGTCAGATGATACTAAACACACATATTCCCAGAATAGGGATTGATTTAGTATTCGCAGTGGCGATTTATTCAGTGAGTAGAACCAATAACTCACTCTTAGCAAAAGGATACCATCTAACCTTCGGTTTCTTTGTGATTTGTGATTTTGTTCACGAAATGAAGCTGACACTACTTAATTTCGTAGTTGACTGCTTTCAACTTAGACCAAAATTGCATATGAGCCTTAGGAATCTGATGTGATTTATTAGGATAATAAGCGACATTGTTGTCTTTTGGTTCGATCTGTCCTGTACTAATGAGATATAACTCTCCTGAACCGCTCTGTAGATGATTACTCGATTAATTTATGAGTGTTTCTGTTGCACGAAAACAACAAACATTTTCAAGGTCAAGGAAACCTGTACGAATGTCTATCGAATATGTTTCAACATCTGTCATAGTATCAGCAAGAGAAGTAGTTTCCAAAAATTGGGCCTCAGAACTCAAATTACTGTCCTCAGTCCAATTTTGATAAATATAGCCAAACCAATAAAATTAAAAAATTCGAAAGAATCGTGTAAACTATAATAATATTTCGTTACAGGTTCAAAGAGAGTAGCTTGGCCACCACCAAACGAATCAGGACCAGATAGTCCATACGTGGAACAGAATTCAGTTTCAGCAAAGGTAATTTACATAATAGTAACAACTAATAATACTGAAAATAACGATGAAAATAATAGCCTTCATTTAACATAAATTTTAGGCTGACAAATATAACAAACTGTTCATAAAGAACATAATTCTCATAAAACCTTTCTGCTCAGTTCAACTAACTCAAAATAGAAATTAACAGTGGAACCTCTGGCGTAAATTAAATACAAAAACAAGCACCTTTTCCAGTCACCAGAACTTCAATAATCTTCTCGACGCCCGTTTTAACAACCAAGTTGGCGTCTTTGGGAGATAAAGAAGAAATTGCTTGTTTTTGGATTCACTTTACGCCAGATATTCCAGTTTGACTTTTTTCACAATCGGAATTGATACCTACACAACACAAATGTAAGAGTGGCATGGTTTGTTTTTCCAAGAGATCTGTTCATAAACACATTTGTCCGCCAAATGAGCAGGTTGTCCAAAATAATCCAGTTGATTTATGTATTTTTTGACTTATTAAAAATACGACACTTATTGCTTGCGAGCCAAAGCAGTTGGCAATAACTTTAAAAATAACTGTTGATTTGTGGTGAGTTTCGATTTCAGTTACAGTTATAGTTTCTTTAGTGTACGAGTATCTCACCTTTTGCTAATTTGATATAACAGTTATTTGTAGATTGTGATTGTTGGAATTAAACACATCATCTTTTCGCTAAGAAGTCGACTAATCGATCAATAAAAGTGTGAAGACTGTATCATATGTAATACGTATAATAGAATGAAAATTTCGAAATGGATTTTCGAAACATTCATCTCTTTCAATGTACCCACACAATAGGTTGTGGTAAATGACTGTCGAAATGCCGGAAAACAACTACTTTCCCGGATAATACCACGTTGGACATTGAATTATACCCGACACGACAGACGTTAATACAAGAGACCTTACAAAGGATATTCTTGCAGATGCTTCTCGTTCATCCAGTAGCAGAACCACGCTGAAATCAGTCGAGTAGATAACCTACAGACCGGTTTCTAGTTGCTACCTCTCATCAGTTCACAGTTCATCCGATGCGAACAGCAGTTGGCTGGGACTCTACGGCTAGGCTGTCTGTATAAAATCTTCGTTCCATGAGATGTTCCTTGCCCGCTTTTGGGACTTTGTCCACGAGATTGAGTTGTTGCTACTTAATAAAACTTTCTCTTTGCCTAAGGTTTCATACATAGGTACAGTCGAGCCGCGTTGAAGTCAATCGAGTCTCAGGCACAATGCTGTTTTGGGTCGGATCTTTCTTGCACTGATATGAAGTTACAGGTATAGTCGAAGTGAAAGGTATTGTACATACTTAAAGGTGTCGGCGCTCTCAAAGGCAAAAAAACCAATACATAGAAATGAACCCGCTGCGAACTAGTCTGGAACTGAAGAATTGGTGGTTCGTATTGGATAATTTTTACCAACCGAGTTTTATGATTGGCTGAAGAGTCATAAAATTAAATCTGAAGTCATGTTACGGTGACAAATAGAATGCAAGGATGGTTATAGCCGTCGTGTTGTCAATATTCAGTTCAGGAACTGATCGCGATTTGAGTGTTGAAATTCGATATTGGTGCAGTTATAATTACTTAAAATTGTTCCTATCTGTTTGAAATGTGTCGTTCCTTGAAGAGTACTAATAGTAATAACGAGTGTGATAACAACGCAGACTTTTCCCTGTGTAGTGGATCCAATAGCGATGGTGAACAATGCGAAAAAGTTATACCAGTGAATAAGATTCGGATGCATTTGAAAATTGAAACACAGAGAATATGTTTCAATGTATATAAGAATATATATCTCAAGTTTGGTTTCGAGGAAAACAAACTATTACAAGCAACATAAGATTTGACCAAAATTCCTTTCGCAACTGTACGTAAAATAGTCAAAAACAAACCTTATGAACGCAAGACGCGATGTGATACGGGATTACCAAAACCTTTGGATGTTCATCTAATAAAATCATTGAAAGAAACAATATACGACTGTTACAAAAGCAATGAGATTCCTACAACTGAAATCATAAGAAAGAAATTGAATACTTCCGGCCATAACGTGAGCTGCTGTGACAACAAGGTCAGAATTGGATAAAGAAAATAACAAACAAACGTCAATCAGTTATGGAAAGGAGAAAAATAGTGGAATTGCGTAACAAATACTTAGAACAAATAACTAAATATAGACAAGAACAACGGAAAATTTTCTTTTTGGGCGAAACTTGGTATGACACTCACGGAACAGTTACGAAAAGGTGGACTGATAGTTCGAGAATATGTACGCCTATCATGCCTGCAAACAAAGGATCGCGACTAATCATTGTGCATTGCGGAGGAAGTGAAGGATGGGTTCAGAATTCTTTGAAATTATGTGGAAAAAAACTTGAGGACTGCAATGTTGACTATCATAAGATCATGGAAGCTAATATGTTTGAGGAATGGTTTGAAAACACATTGATCCCAAATTTGGATGCGAATAGCGTAATAGATCTTGACAACACTTCCTATCATTCGCGACAGCTCATCAAAGTACCAAATAAAAATTCGAGGAAAGATGAAATACAAAGTTTTTTAATGGATAACAATTTGTATTTTGGAAATAACTATACCAAAAACTACTTGAAGTTTCACAGATGAAAACATTTGAAAAAGTATATGCCCTTGAGAGTAT
This sequence comes from Leptinotarsa decemlineata, assembly GCF_000500325.1. NCBI lineage: Eukaryota > Metazoa > Arthropoda > Insecta > Coleoptera > Chrysomelidae > Leptinotarsa > Leptinotarsa decemlineata. Next base: position 168,470 of record NW_019289731.1, read on the forward strand.
TGCTGAAAAGTATGGACACATCATACTGAGACTTCCCCCCTATTTTTGTGTTTTCAATCCCATCTAGTTGATTTGGGGAAAATTCAAACAAAGCATCAGGTGTAAAAATAACGCTGATTTACAGGTAAAATTTTTTCAATACAAAATTGAATCTGATGAAATACTAACAACGTTTATTTTATACACTTTTCATGAAACTTATACGGTTTTCTTGATACACGTTACGTAAAAGAGACAATTTTCGACAAAGTAATTTTTTCACCTCACGTTTTTCTATGAAACATTTTACTAATTGTTCTAAACCGTACGACCTTAGAAAAAAGGGTTGAGGATTGAATTATATTTATATATAAACCTGTATCGCAATTCAGTCAGAAGTTTCACCAATTATAGAAATGTTTGTATTTTTTTGTAATTTTTGGAAAACCGGTTCCAGCTTAATAATTCCTGATATGAAATGTGTTATCTTGAAAGCTAGCATTGAAAAAAAATATATGCTACTACGAAGCTGAGTGAAAAATGAAAGTATGTTTCATATTATACATATGTCTTCCTCTAAAGATGTTTGTGAGTAATCGGTTATGAACCAAACTGTTTCCTCGTTATTAATCCGACCATCTCGAAATTAAAAAATATTCCTCAAAAAATACAAAATTCCAAAGGTTTTTTCTTAGAGAACGACAATGAACGAAAATATTTTTTTCCCACCAGGGTGGACCTCAATACCCCTCTCAGTCACCTGGCTTACAGCAGAATAACTACCAACCCGCCCAGCAACGGCAGGTTTCCCCTAACCCGATACACCATCGCTCACCGCTGAAGCCCCTCGACGTTTCGGCAGGTGGTTCATCGCCATTGGCCTCTCCCCAACTCAGCCAGGGCCCTCAGGGTTACAGACCCTCCACTCCCAGCAAAGGCTGGGCGCCCGTTCATTCTCCCGTTTCCACTCCCACCCAACCGTCTTGGCAGGCTCCCTCGAGTCAGGCTGCGAAATTTCAGGCTGCTCATCAACCCGTTTCCCAACCAGTTTACCTAGGCCAGCAATACCAGACCTCTCCCCAACCGTACAAGCCTGTTCCAAATCAATATCAATCCTCCCAGCAGTACCAGTCTCCTCCAAAGCAATTTCAAGCTCCCCAGTATCCTTCAAAACCAGAAGTTGCTCTATCTCAGGTATGCAGTTTTGGAGAATGACATCATAATTTATGGAAAATTTTATACCAGTGTAAGGATAGATGAAACCTCCACAAATCGTAATTGGAGTTGCAATTTGTCTATCTAACGATAGCAACTCATTAGAATTATTCGAAAGAGATATTGGCCCCTATATATCTAGGTTCATATCTAATTGTGGTTATTTGTGCCTCGAGGAGATTTCATATACAATAACTGATTGAGAAAAAACTTATCGCTTCTGAGTAGAATGACTTCTCAAGAATTTTGTGGGATCTGTTAGCAAGAAAATCAATATGCCCTTGCCAACCTTTTCAATTATATGCAATTTATTCCTTATCGGATTTCTTTACAGACAATACATTCCTAACAACTTCTTCTGAAGTGTATGGCTGTGACTTTTTAAGTTCAGTTATCAGAAATTTCCTTGAATTAACCAGTTAGAAATATACATACCTAATAATCGACATTCGTAATAACAAAGGCCAAACGACCATCGGAGGAGTATGCCCCTGCATAATCGAATCAGCACAAATGGTTTATAAATATTTTCTCCTATTCTTTTTACCTGGGAGCGGTCTGCTTCTCCATTCTCATCAGTTTTTTTAATTTCCTATGATACCCAAGTCTTAATTATACAGGTTTTGTTTGTATAATCATCTTCGAAACAGACTATATCGCACAAAGAAAAAACTGTTCAGTAAGTTTTGGCAATTTGTATATATCAGTATCAAAAGTGTGCCCCTTCACGTACTTGGCCAATTCCTCCTCATTTTGGTCCAAATAATGATGTTCATGAAAAGAATATAAAAATAGTTTTCCTTCTAATTTAACAAATAATCACAAAATTCTTGAGAAAATATGTTACTCATTAGATAATTTTTGGCTAGACAAAATTCTCAACGCATATGTTGAACAATAGATTAATTTTTAGAATTTCGACGATTTGTCTAGATTTCATTAATCCTTCAACTGAGTTAATGGCACAGTTTGGCTTGAAGAAGACTGAACAGCAATGAAATAAAAAAAATTCGAGAGTTCTAATAGGAAGTCTAGAAAGTCTTCAGCAGTCCGCTTTATGTAAATCGCGTCAAAATACTTATGGACACTGAAGGTTTTCAAGATTTCTTTTGAAATTTGGCAAATTGAGAATGTGATCGCATGATACACCTGTGTTTTCCACATTTTATTTTTTCATGGGTCTACCATGAAGGTTTCTACACCAGGTTTTTTTAAATAAAAAAGTGTTTGTACGGCATTGGTAATCACACACTATGTTATATTTTTGTGGAAAAATACCTTTAAAATAAATGGAATTGGGAGAAACATCCCATTTTTTCTAATACGTATACGAAATAGTACCTAACGTTTTTCTGAGAAATTAAACAATGCTAATCTTTCAAACGGAACTAGAAACCAAGATCGGATAAAATTAACATTAAAAAGTATCATTATTAGTACTTTTTGGTGAAAAAGGCAATAATGTGACGTCAGTTGTCGTCGAGAAGCTGCTAAAAATTATTTTTCAACATAAACGGAAGTCACGTGATATCTAGTTTGATCGCTCAGTGAAGCCGTTCCTGGATATTTAGCAGTTTTGCATTTTGTTAAGAATCTACAAACTGAATATACATATCGAAATTTAAAAAATTTCTCCAGTTTGTTCCAGTGAATTTTCGAAATATTCACCATTCACCTTCTGGCAATAATGAAGTCTGTTGACAAATCAATTTTTCACATATTTTTTTAATAAACAGTATCTGAGAATAATTATACATAGCTAACGTATTCCAAAAACACTTTATTGTGAGATTTTCACTAAATTGTTTTACAAAAACGCAACACGTGTTTCGCCATACAATGGCTTCATCTGGCGTGTCAGGAAAGACACGCCAGATGAAGCCATTGTATGGCGAAACACGTGTTGCGTTTTTGTAAAACAATTTAGTGAAAATCTCACAATAAAGTGTTTTTGGAATACGTTAGTTATGGATTTTCATCAAGTATCGGCCGATTCCATCATATAATTATACATAGTTTTATACAAGTAGTTATCTTTCCATGTTTGGTGGGTTATTAAATTCATTCATTTTGCAAACCTGAAAAATCTATCAATATTAATTACGAATCAAAAAAGGAGACGATAAATACTCAATCAATGAGCAATTTAAAATATACGGCATCATGAGTTTGGATCATATTTTGTTATCTATAGTAATAATTTAAAAATGCTGAAAAGTTTTGAATAACCTTTAAAGCTCATCGAATCTACATGAGAAGTGATAACTACAATTTGAAATCCCTGATGCAGAAGAAAACTACGTGAATTTTTTTTTCATCTTCATGCTTGAAGAAAGTAAAATGACAAATCAAAAATTTTTCTACAAAAAAAAATTGTTCGAAACTTCAACATTTTTGTGCGGCAACTAATACAGCACAAATAGAAATAAAATACAAAATCAATTAGTCGTGAAGAATAAAATAACCTCACCCCATAAAATTATACATTTTACCCTTTAGAGCTGATCATCAGTAGTAATCCAACTGATCTGAAGATTTTGAAAGGCTTTATTTTTATTGAAAATTTCAGCTTCAACCCCAACTCTTCCATATGATTTTACGTTTATCACTTTATGTACCAACTAAGTCATACGGCATGATGAAATAAGTGAACCTTGTTGTTGATATAAAAAACTAACTTTATTTAGGGTAGTAATTTATGATTTTTACAGATAAAAGTCGCTTTTCTTTTTTTTTTCCTGTCCCATTTTTGTGCAACCCACGGCATTATGCTGAAACTCATTCTTTAGTATACTGTCAAATTCGTACATTTCCAAGAGGTGTCATAGGTATCATATGTACTCCTAAAAATATAGCAATAGCTTGTAGTTTAGGTAGGTATAAGTGACTGGTGTTCCAAGAACCATTTACGTTTGAACATATCGAAATGTTACATTTTATCATTTTCTAGAAAAAAGAATATAATAGAAGTTTCTTATGTTATTGACAGCATTCCAGTTAGTCGAGTAAATGAGATGACAGATCTTGGAATCACTTTTGATTATAAATTCACTTTCACTTCCCACATAGACCAGGCTATTTCATCAGCGAATCGAATGTTGGGCTTGATTATAAGGAGTACCAGAGAATTCAAGAATATTAATACGATTATAACACTGTTTAATGCCTATGTGAGGTCTAAACTAGAATACGGCGTGTTAATATGGTATCCAATTTACGATTGCCACATACATCATATTGATGCTGTTCAAAAAATATCTGTCTTTCAAGGTCACAGGAATATATCCTCAGAAGTGAACCGACTATTATATCCTTCTGAATCAATTTAACAAACTGCTAAACAATAAGATCTCGTGTGCCCCTCTTTTACAAATGATCAACTTCCGCACCCCACGCCTTAATTCCAGATACACGATATTTTACTGTGATCTTGTCAGAACAAATAACAGTTTGAAAGCACCAGTGTCAATACTCTGTAACAACTATAATTCAATATGTGATATGTGCGATATTAATCACAGTTCTCAAAGTTTTATTTTAAAATGTATTCTCAATAGAACCTTTTAACTGTGATCACTTTTCGCTTCTTGTGATATATTTCTATTTCTACTTATTTTTTTTTTAGTTGTAGCAATCTTTTTTTTTAAACTAATTATATATTGCATATATTTTCATCAACACCTTTGTACATTTCCTGTAATTGGGTGAATGCCTGTTGGAAATAAAGTGCTATCAATCAATAAGGTTGTGAGCATCAAGATGCTGGACGAAATTAATGAAAATTCTCATAGGTATATCAACATGATCCTTTTATAATGCTTCACATATTGGAAAAGGTTTTATTTGTTTCAACAAATGCTTATGAACTTCTAGGTAACCAAACCAGTAGAACCACCACCATCAACAATCACACTCCGCTCGGCAGCTCCTGTGAGCCAGGCTTCTCCACCAGTTTTCAATTCTCAACCAGCCACGGCGACCCTAAAAGGTAAACAACTCCATCCTGTGAATCATCCTCGGATTAGACAAGAATTACCAACATTTTCAAAACGTTAGATAGTCAAGACGTTTCCAAGAGCCTGGAACATATCTCGAATCGTGCAAATGTTTTTCGCGGCTATTTATTTAACGATAGAATAAAGTTAAAAGATGATTTTTGTCTCTTTGAAATAGGAATTGATTTCTAAAAATGAAGCAGTTTTTTCTAATATGTTGACGTTTCGACTGGATAGTAAAGGAATGAAGTGTCACAATAAATAATATCAATAATATAATCAAGTACATCTACAATCATAAAATCAAAAATTTGCAATACCTCAGGTGTGAACGTTATGTCACAATAAAAACCGCCAAAACAGTCGCTAAATTTCAGATGTAATGCAATAAATTTAGAACATAACCTATTTGCTAGCAATACCCTGAAAATGACATCAGCTGATGCTAGAGTAGAGTATAGTACCTACTTTATTTGACCATTTTATATGCTTTAGTACATGTATGGCAAGTCAGGAATACAGAAATCTGTGTTCGGAATTACGAAGATAAAATCGTCTACTGAAAAATAATGAAAGTGAAGAGTGTAGGTTAACTAAAAGCATAAATATAAACATAACAAACCGGAAATTTTTTGTCGATATATGACAATGGATGAAATATCGATCACTTACTTCATTCCGGAATCAAAACGATCGTTATCTGAGTGGAGAGCAACTGGTAAACCTCTTCCAAGGCGCCCGAAAGCACAACAATCGGCTGGAAAGGTTATGGCCTCGGTATTTCGGGATGTATTTGGAACGGAAATACCATCAACAGTGAATATCATACAGGACCCAGTGGCACCTACGGCCTGATGAATTCGACAATTGCGGAACTAGCCAATCCTCACACCCATGCTCAATCCCTGAAGAGCTGGGATGAAATCAAAGGATGCAATCTTGCCAGGATCACCCTGGGTGACCCTGGGAAGCTGGCGCCGAAGAAATATCTGGCGATGACCAGGAAAAATCTACACTTAACACTAGGATTTCTGATTGGCCACTGTCAACTAAGGAAATACCTCCACAATATGGGGCTAGTGGACACACCTCTGTGCAGGATGGGTGAACAGGAAGATGAAACTGTCAGGCATGTCCTATGCGAATGTCCGGAGTTATCATCAATAAAAGAGTGTGTGTTGGGCGAGTCTTGGCCTACACCTGCCGATATAAAGGAGATGTCTCCCAGAGACCTGTTCACCTTCCTGGAAAGGACAGGATGGACGATGACCTAGGGGGACAACTACTTGGGAGGATGTACAATGGGTCACATGCGGCCTAAGTGCTGTGGGCCTACACTCACCCTCCCTACAAATACAGATCTACAGCGTTATTGGAGCGTTTGAACGCATCAAAACGATGACAAAAATGCATGAATAGAGCTTCGAATTGCTTCCGCATCCACCGTATTCTCTAGATATGGCCTCCAGCGACTTTTTTCTGTTCGCAGACCTCAAAAACATGCTCACCAGTAAAAAATTTCGCTCAAATGAAGAGGTTATTGCTGAAACTGAGGCCTATTTTGAGGCAAAAGTTAATCTACAAAAGTAGTATTGAAATGTTAGAGCAGCGCTGGAATGATTGTGTGGCTCTTGATGGAGATTACGTTGATAAATACAACCCAAAAAAATCTTCGATACTCTCATTCATTTTTCAATCATTATAATAGATACTAATTTGAAACAATCGTTTTAAAATTTCTCGCGTCGATGACAGCTGTGAATATTAAAATTTGACGCACGCTCATTTTCGTTTTGACGTAAAATGTTAGTTATTATTTTCACTAGTTCGGACTTCCATTGTCTAATATATAAAATGATTGAATAGCTGAAAATAACATTATATTAAGCAAAAATAACCTGAAATGAAAGAATAGTGAAATAAAATAATACGTTGTTGGACAACATGTATGCAGCTTCCTTGAATTTTCTCCTAAACCAATGTTCCTCTCTGTGTATGATCTCAGCTTGGGACCACTCGATGTCGTCAACATATCTCAACCAGACTCGAGGTTTCTTGTGGGCTAGGGAAGGACACCTTCATAATATGGAATCATGGGAATACTGAACTAGACGCCTTTCTGAAACACATCAACGGCATGAGACCTTCCATCACTTTCATAATGGAGAAGGAAATCCACAACGAATTGCCATTCTTAGACGTTTTGGTGAAGAGGAAACACTAAGTGGGAAACATCTGTATACCGAAAACCCACTCACACGGGACAGTATCTGAACCACGAATCCAACTACCATCAATCGACTAAAAGAGGAATCATCAAGACTCTATTAGACCGTGCTTTCGGGCTCTGTAATACGAAGGAAGGTCTTAAGAAGGAACGGAATGGCTACTCCAAAGAGATGGTAGAAAAGATTTTGGCTGAAAGACAGCAGGAGCCTCGCAAGGAAGAGAAGCCGTCACAACCAGTGCTTTCCTAGATCAGAGGATTATCGGAGAGGATAAGAAGGAATGGTTCCAAGTACAACATCAGAACCTGCTTCAGATCCAGTAACACTATCCGTAGCAGCCTCACAAAAACCAGGCCACCAAACGCGGACTGCAATTCCAAGAATTGCATTTACCGGATACCCTGTGAGTGCGGAAAATTCTATATTGGTGAAACTAAGAGGCCATTGAATGTTCGCATTGCCGAGCATCAGAAACACACACAACGAGGGGAAACCAGCAAATCAGGAAGAGCAGACCATGTTTGGACCCATCAATACAACATCGAGTGGTCCCAAGCTGAGATCATACACAGAGAGGTACATTGGTTTAGGAGAAAATTCAAGGCGGCCGCATACATATTGTCCAACAACGTATTCAATCAAGCTAGCGTAGAGATACGCAACATATATCATCAAGCGAAAAAAAAATGGCTAACTCCCGCCAAACAGTCATCTCCCACTGAACCAGTGAAGCAGAAAAAATGGAAAGCGGGGATAAGTGAAAGTACTCGACTCATCTCTCGGAAAAATCAGTCCAGTCATCACCCGAAGACGATTGTAGATACTAACAATCGAAACGTCGTAAACTAACGTGGCTGGGAATCTCTTAATTTTTTATTTTTATTTTCATTTCATTTTATTATAATTTTTATACTTCATTTAATTTTTGTTCAATCGTTCTATTGTTACTTGTATTTTATTTCACTATTCTTTCATTTCAGGTTATTTTTGCTTAATATAATGGTTATTTTCAGCTATTCATTTTTTAATTTTCCTTTTTTAGTTGTTTCAGGGATTTCGAATCATTTTATATGTTAGACAATGGAAGTCCGAACTAGTGAAATTCATCATGAAACATTGTCAATCACCTTCAAACAAATGTTAGCTATTAGTTAGTTTTCATAAACCTTGTAATACCTAAATGGGAGACAAATTGAAATCCAAAAGTTACGGCTGAATAATTATGTTTCACATCAGAAAAAACGAATGTGTCCAGTTATTCCTTCCAACAATAACGATTCCAGTTGAAACCTCGACATATACTTTGTTCATAATCATTTCATTAATAACAAAATATCGTCCATTATTCTCGAAGGTTGTTTCCCAAAATATAATCAACCTTTCAGAATCAAGTTTTTTATATCGTCAAATAAAATACAAAACACCTCCTTCACAATTCATTCTTCACATCCTCAAATGTAGTAAAAATATTTCAGGTGATCTGAGATAATCATTTAGTACATGCATATTATTTTTCTCCTTTTGTAGTTAAAGTCGCTCGCAAATATTTGCGAGGAGACCAGAAATGGCCTCCAGAGGAAGTAAAGAAAAAGATGATCGAGGAAGCAGACAATGTTCATACTAGTAATAGTTTCCTTTCTATTCAAGGTGGAAAGCATCTGCGCGGAGACCTGAAATGGCCTCCAGAAAATGTGAAAAGTCAAGCAGAAGAGGAAAACAGGTTACGTCTAGAATTGGCCAAAGGTCCCGTTTTTAGGCCAAAGAGGCCCAATAAGGATTACACATCATTTTTTGCACAACATGCGCTCAATTCGACGTATCCTGGATACAAAATTCCTCCGGGAACCCAATTCGTTAGGCCGGAGTGAAACAAAATTAACGTCAAGTTTTCAATATGAAAATAGATTTAAAATCATAAACAGATCTTTGACATTTCTGGCAACCTTGTATATAGGTGAAGTTTCTCTTTTTTTATTTTGTCACTGTGTAAATATATACTTAATTATTATTTTATTCATGTCAATGTATAAATGAATTGGAAGAATTTGGAGAGTCTTAGATTGGCTTCTTGGTTAAAGTCTAGTACGCTTGGTACAGATTGTTCAAACGTTATTACTAATAGCTCCAAAAGCTTCCATCATCAGCATTGTACTGCAGAGAGGCTTATTTTATTTGAATTAGATTTAAGATGCTACGTTTGTGATAATATGCTGAACTGATTCAAAGCGAAACTAACAAAAAATAAAGTGAATTTTCAATAATGATGTTTGAAAAGTGAAAACTCATCATTTACACTTACAATTAAAACACTTTTTCTGATAATTATATAAAAACTTAGAAAATTACTTCATATTGTATAGACAACCCTGAAAAATTATAAGCCGCTAACCGATAATTATCGGAAACGATACGACAGCATGAAATGATTGTTTTGGAAATAATGTAATATATTTGTACCATGTACGGCAGCAATAAATAAATATGTGTGTTTGATTTTTTTTTCAAAATCCTAAAATATCCAAAAAAAGACCATGGTTGTTACTGTATGGTGGTCAGCGGATGGTGTGATTCCTTCTAACTTTCTGCAACCAGGGCAAACCATCACAGCAGAGTCCTATTATGAGAAAATCGACGAAATGTACCAAAAAATGTGTCAGCGGCAGCCGGTATTGGTCAACAGCAGAGGTCCGATCTTGCTCCACAACGTCCGTTCCTACGTTTCATGAATCACAGTCCGAAAATTGAACAAGTTGAGCGTCGGAGTTGATAACCCACCATACCCCCGGAGCACTCGCTAACCGACTACAAGCACTTGGATAACTTTCTCACTGGTAGGGCATTCGCCAATCAGGGTCGGGCAAAAACGGCCTTTGTCGATTTCATCAACAAATCCTGACCACACAATTTTTAGGCTGATGGAATAATTGTAAGAAGGTTAATTTGTACGGAAAACAAATTGTTGTAACCTGAAATTAAAATGAATAAATGAACAGTTTACACAATAAGTGAAAGTGAATGATCGAAAACCGAGAGGATGGAGGGGAGTGGTGAAAGCGGACAAGTGACCTATAAAAATAGTCTCAAGTTCTTGTTTATTAACCTTATGCCATTAATATTTCCTGAAAAGACAGAATTTCATTTGTAGAGATAGTTATACGATGCATGAAGTTGCAGATGTCTGTAACAAGAAACATCACGAGATAACAAAATCCGACTGGTAGGCCATTATCATATGAAATTTATTCCTGAAGTATGACTGACTCAGTCAGTAGTTGCCGAGTCTTCAAAATGCTACTACGTCCTCGCAGTCAATGCATACAACATTGAAGATGTCTGCCGCAATAGCAACTGAAACGTTTGGTATTACATGTTTCATTCGACCACAACTACAAAAACAAGTTCACTATTCAACGGTGACAGGAATTTTGAAACATTTTGAAGAGAAGGGATTATTAGCAAACAATTACAATAAAGACTGTACAATAACTGTATCCTGAAAAAAAACCAGCTGAAAGAACTTCAAATAGTTGTTGATAACCTTAGATGGTTAGGTTGGGTCCAAGGTGAGTGGGTCTATTCTACCCTCCACCGCAACCCGCAAGAGTTTATTGTGGCTCACACCTATTCACACTCGACCAAATAAACCCAGCTTCTTAACGAAGCCGATTAATTTGTATGGTGGGTAGTTTTTCAGGTCAGATGGTAAGAGTACGGCTCTGCCCAACTCTAAAAACCTGATTCGGTACCCAGCGGGGCAGGCACAAAGTATGCTCTGCTGTTTCATCATTAATGAGGTAGTCTGATAGTCAAGGTGCAAGATTCCTACCTTGATACCCGCGATAACCTTCCCATATGAGGGTTTCTGTACGTTAGCTATACCTGACGATGCCTTAGATTCAACCGTGCAGGGCTTTTTTGCCTCTGGTTTTGGTGAATCATCACTGGAGCGCAAACTTTTGCTAACCTGCTCATGGGGGATTTGTTCCTCCACTTGAGATAACCTGAGATGGTTAGGTTAGGTTAGGTCCAAAATGAGTGGGTCTATTCGACCCTCCACCGCAACCCAGCACGGGTTTATTGTGGATCACACCTATTCACACTCGACAAAATAAACTCAGCTTCTTAACGAAGCCGATTAGTTTGTATGAGTGGTCTTTCAGGTCAGATGGTAAGAGTACGGCTCTGCCGAACTCTAAAAACCTGATTCGGTACTCAGCGGGGCAGGCACAAAGTATATGCTGTGCTGTTTCATCATTAATGAGGTAGTCAGACATTCAAGGTGCAAGATTTCCACCTTGATACCCGCGACAACCTTCCCATATGAGGGTTTTTGCTCATCGGCTACACCTGAAGATGCCTGAGATTCAAACGTGCAGGTCTTTTTTGCCTCTTAGTCCAGTCATTATAGTAAGTTCACCTCGGAATTCGAGATACCCAGCTGAAAGTCTGTAAATACTTGTATATTGACACCCTAAAAGTTGTCTCAAAACCTACATATGGTAGGGTGTAAGCAACTATTAAATTTCAAGGTCAAAGGTCACAAAAATCGGTTTTTTGCGCTTTTTTTGGAAATATCTCATTTCCTATGGGTTTTTTGCTATTTGTATTTATTATCAATATTGTAGAATACAAAATTCTCTACAAATTTTGTTTAAAAA
>NW_019289731.1:180923-239661 GCF_000500325.1 Leptinotarsa decemlineata
AATACAAATAGCAAAAAACCCATAGGAAATGAGATATTTCCAAAAAAAGCGCAAAAAACCGATTTTTGTGACCTTTGACCTTGAAATTTAATAGTTGCTTACACCCTACCATATGTAGGTTTTGAGACAACTTTTAGGGTGTCAATATACAAGTATTTACAGACTTACAGCTGGGTATCTCGAATTCCGAGATTCTTACCTAATTTAAGCTTAAATGACTGGATTATCTGGTTTTGGATAATCATCACTGGAGCGCAAACGTTTGCTAACCAGCTCATGGGGGGGTTTGTTCCTCCACTTGAGACAGATTCTGCGTACGCCATTCAAGAATTTTGTGCAAGGCGGTTTCATAAGGTACCCCACTCTTGAAGAGACGACTCAGTTGTTTCCTGGCTGCACCACCAAACCTTTTTTTTAGGCTCAGTTATTGGATCAGGAGTTGGAGAGTTGAGAAGCTTTCGATCCTGATCTAAATTTACAGAGAAGTCAGTTGGAGTCGTAAGCTCGACATCCAACTCCTCTGTAGGGGGGTAATATAACCAGCAGGGTCTATCGCACAAAGACCAACCTTAGATGGTGCAGACAACTAAAAATATCAAGCACAAATCGAAATTTATTATTACATTTCCAGCTATGAACAATTTTTATCTAGAACAAAAACTAATATCGTCAAACATTGAGATGGTATATTGAATAATAAATTGGGCCATTTTTGGAAAATGAATTGGGGGAGTATTTGAACAACACGATACTCCAAGAGCGTGACAATGCTTGGGACGATATACCGATCCACGATGGCCTCCTCGTTCTCCAAACCTTACATCACTTGATTTATTCCAATGGGGATATTTGAAACAAAATGCATACAGAAATTGACTTTCCACTGGTATTGAAGAGCTTGAAGCGTCATTGTTGAAATATTACTATGTGCATATTGGCAATCTACTTTAGATTAGTTATAGCTAACAATTAAATGCATCCATTGGGAATATAGAAATACTGTAACACTCGGATCACTTATTTTAATTTTTTCTGTTGTCCAAAATTTGAAATTTCAGACTTCAATTCAGAGTTACTTCATGGCAACATCACCAAAAGTAATGTCTTTCCTTTGTTAAAACATAGGTATTCGAGAAATTTTTCAATACTGCAAAGATGCAACAAAGAGGAAGTTAACGGTTATCTAAAAAATATGAATTCAAGTGATTTCTACTAGCAAGCTTCATCTTAAAGTAAATTGTACTGAAGTGATTTGATTGTGGCTTTTTGCAATATCTATCGACACAGAAGAGTCACCCTGTACCTATAACACATTTTCTGGAGAGTACCCTGTATATCAGTGTATAGGTCAAAGTAAATAAACGTATAAATGAAATAACCATTTTAATTCATACAATTTCATTTTCGAAAATTTTAATAAATTATCGCAACCAGTAAATCCAACAAATAAAAATATTTCAACAAAGTGAATCATCAATGTCAAATCTAACTAATGTTTCTTTGCAGACTATATTTGCCATACATCCGTGTTGTAGATCTCTAAATGCCTTAGAAATAAGAAAAACAAATTAAGGCGTTCGTGAACACATATCAAAAATAATTATTTGTCCTACTTATATCACTTCAATTTCCACTTGGATAAATGAAAATTACTAACTTCATTCACTTCTGAAATACAATACTAGGATGAAATTATAGGCTGTTCAAACGTTTTTGTTCTGCCATCACAAAATTATAAAAAAGATAGACAAATGAAATAGATATATTTCAATGAAGTGAATATTTATTTTTCAGAAATGTTTCATGATCATTTCGTTGTAATATACCTACTTTCATAGCCAAATAACAGTACATTTAACAACAGTTGTTCTGATATAGACAAAAAACAGAAAAATATATTTGTAAAATGACAAATCCAAAAGACAGTGAAATAATATAAAAGAAACAAGAAATTATACAAGAGAAAAACCTTCAGTCTGTTGGATTGCTTGCATAAGTTTGTACTTCAGTCGTTCTTTGGTTTTATACCTGGGGAGGTCCAACAAGTTGAAACAAGTATGAGCAACAGGCAAGAATTTGTCATCATTAGTTGGTTGGATATATATCTGGAAAAAAAAACAATGAGTAGGAGAGACAAAAATCAAGAAAAATTCAATCAAAAATATAATTCAACTTGGTTTCTTATAATTAGTTTGATCTTGGATAGTACAAAATTTATTTGGGATATGTAATTGCTCTCAAATCCCAATATAAAAGCATGTATCAATAATTGGTAAGCATACATAAATGTAGCAAAGTTTTTTCTTATTATAACTAGATATGACGATTTGATAATTGTATATAGTCGTCAAAGATATCAAAAAAAATTTGGTGTAGAAACAAAATTTGAGTTACTTTGAATATTGAAAAAAATATTTATACAAAACATAAAAACAGTGAATAGTTTATAATAATATATGATAAATGGTTTCAAACAAAATACATTTTGTCTAAGAAAACTTTCTACCCTTTTGAAAAGTTCAATTAGGTTTAGTTCCTTTCTCACGTTGAGGATGAAACTAATAATTATTAGACAAAAATTTGGAAAAATACAGATTCTTGGATCTGACATAAAAACATGGCAAGTTGACTTGAGTTTTACACCAATAGATCGTTCCACTTATGTCTCGCTTTTATCAAGTACCTTTCTTGGTTATTCACATTTTGTCTTCAATCGAGGACCGCCTGCCCGATACTAACGATGCCCAACAGGGTGAAGTTATTCAACTTTAAAATATAATTTATAATATTTTTTAATTTTTTTTCTAATTATTTGTCAAAACTATCAAGTTTATCAAAAATATGTGTGTGTATATTGGTTTTTCTGCATAAACCTATGCCCTGTCAATGAAATATATTTTCTTAGAAAATAAAGTACAATGATTGATTGAATGATTGATTGAATTTTTACAATCAAACTGTTCAGTGGAATTTAAAAATTCTTGTTATTGTCTGAACATACCTAGTATGCGCAATTTCACACTTGATGATTTCCTTAACTCACCTTGATTCCCTTCATTCCTTGTATTGGTATTCTACAACTTCCTGTTAAAAACAGGAGAAATTTCTTTTTGTCTGCCAGTGACATTTCATGAATCACTTCCCAGAACCATCGTATAGGTTCATCTGATGATTTATACCTGTAAAAAGCATTTTTCTTTTCAAAGTACATTTCTATTACTTGAATTTTTAAATTCTGCACAGAACATAGTATGTATATCTATTTATTTATTCATTTTACGAAATCTCATCCACAAAAATTTGAATCTAGATTATCTTGACGATTTTCAGTTCATTACTTTGATTACTCCTTGAAGGATTATTCACAATAGTTTTATTACTTGTTTCAATATGGCATCGTGGGAAAACTGAATTTATATAAAATTTTGAATTTTTTAAAATGAAATATTCGGAAATTATTGAAAAATAATCCCCTTTTTATAATCACATCTTCAAATTCTCCCATGAACTGTATTAAAACTTCAAAATATAAATCATTTGAGTGAATTCCCTTTATTTAAGTTAAACTTCATTCTTAGATATTCACTAAACAGTTTAAAAAACTGCAATATCTATGTCACTAAACAATCATGAAATTTCATATATCAATAAATATTGCATGTTACAAATTAAAAACTTTCTGGATTCACATATCAACAATACTTGCAATTTTCTACTAATTATCAATGTCAACATTAGTAACAATTTCAAGGAAAATTATTCAACTCCATTTAATCATTGAGAAAATATTCCGAATTCCGATTGACCTCTAAAATTTTCTCTTCCAATAGCCATAGACACAATTAAACACATGTCTGTCTACCAAAATATGGTTTTCACATTCAAAAAACTACTTTTAAAAATCTTTATTCTTTGGGAAAAAGTTCTCCCCATTTGACCAATGTAAAGTTTGGGACGAGTACCACACGTCAAATCAAATATTCCTAGTCTATCCAACCTTGAAGTCTTTGTTTCTAATAAATTCGCCCAAAATTTTTCTTTAAGCTTTGCCCAAGTCTTTTGAAAAATAAATGTGAGATATTATGGTGGGTAAATGAGAGCAGGTCAATGTCCTTTCTTGCAGTTGGATAGACCTGGTTCATAGCTTATTTCCAGAGTCAATATTTTGAGTCTACTAGATTCGACAAATTGAACTGATTTGAATTGAGAAATGATAGTTTGTGAACTTCAAATCAAATTCGTAAAAGACGGGAGTTTTTTTTATATGAATATTACTGATGAGGAATGCCTATAGATTATTGAAGACAAATCGTCTTCTTGGACCTATAAAGCAACTATAACAACTCATCTGTTAGGAAATAATTCTTCAATTTTCTTTGATTTTTTATTTCAATTATACTCTATATCACATTATAATGTTCAGAAATAAATTTATTCACCTCATTCATTTATCATATCATTGAAATTGTTTGCACTCAGATTACCAATAGACAATGATTTGAAAAGACTTACCCGTTTTTATACTCCGCTGCCTCCTCTAAAGCATGCCAGTCATAATCTTCGTTTCCCACAACTACAGCCATCAATTCTTGAGAGTGAAATAACTGCAACACTCTGCCATCACAGACTTTCATGAATCCAGTGTGGAATGATTGATACTGCTGTTTTACGGATTCGTAGAATATATAGTTTACGTACAGGTCAACATATTCTTGCCTGAAAAAAAAAAGGGATTTATGAATTAGAGATCAGTTATTTATGTAGATTTCTGGATAGCGTAGAAATATCCAAAAATAAACCACTTGAATGTATACAAAATTTTGAAGAACTAAAAAGATTTCACAGTGATATGAAGATTTATAGATGTAAGGAATCTCAAAGCTTTTGTCGGGCATTTGAATATACTCATTGAGAATGTGGCATGACCCAAACACAAATTGTACAAGAAATTACTGAGGTAAATGAAGGACACTTTCAAAATTTCTGATGCAGTATCATATTTATAGTTACCTTTAGTTTAGAACTTGAAGAATATTTACCACACCATTCATGTGAGTGGACCAATTAGTTGATTTTCCAAAATGAAAATTTTGAATACTTTCCATGTTAAACAAAAGTATAAAACAGCTTCCCGCTGTCTGTCCCTATGTATGCTTAGATCTTTAAAAGTACACAACAAATTTTGATGCGAGTTTTTAAATAGATAGAGTGATTCAAGGGAAGGTATATACGAGGTTTGCCTTTTTGGTTTCGAGATTTGACAACCCTAGTGTTGCAATCTGGCAACACTAGGGTTGCCAGATTGCAACACAATCGTAAAGTTGGACATTTTTGAACTTATACGTATTCAGAACGTTTTGACATTTGCGCGCTATTTGTGTTGTTTACAGTTTATTAAAGATTCATCTTGGCCCAAAAATGGAATTAAATCTTGAACATTTTCGTGCGATTATTTTTTACAACTTTCGACATGGAGTAACTCAGCAACAGTCATGGATGAACTTATTTCAATTTTTGGCGATGGAGCTCCATCAAGGACCAGTGTTTATCGATGGTATGGTGAATTCAATCGTGGTCGTAGTTCACTCCAAGACGAATTTCGTGAAGGTTGACCAAAATCAGTTGTTGTTCCAAAAACCATTGATGCTGTGCACGAACTGATATTGCATATGACCTATCGTGAGATTGAGACAACCTTAGGCATTAGTGGGACCAGCATACATTCAATATTGCATAAACATTTGACTGTCAAAAAAATTTGGTCGCGTTGGATCCCACACAATTTGTCAATCGCTCAAAAAAAGGCTCTTGTCGATTGGTCGAAAGAAATGCTCAAAAAATACGATCGCGGTACTTCGAAACACGTCTATGACATCGTGACAGGTGACGAATCGTGAACTTACGCGTATGAGCCCGAAAGTAAACAGCAGTCGACTATATGGGTGTTTCAAAATGAGCCAAATTCAAGAAAAGTTGTTCGCGCACGAAGCACTTCCAAAAATGGTCGCCTGTTTTTTCGAAAAAACTGGACATGTCGCAACCGTACTACTAGAACAACGCAGAACAGTCAATTCTGAATGGTACACAACCATTTGTTTGCCAGTTGTCTTCCAAGAAATCAGGAAAACCAACCGCCGAAGATGGATCACTCGTCACCGCGACAATGCGAGCTCTCACACATCGCGATAGTATATGTCTATCTCTCAGGGATAACCCACAATAACCATTTTTCATCCTTTACTTTTTACGAGAAATAATGGCTTATTTACAAAGCGATTTTTGAGCAATGCAGCATTGTTAGGAATCACACGTTAAAAGGTAAGACCTCATCAGTCCTTAGCTCGCACAAGTTTCGACTTTTGAGAGTTGTTGTTTGTAGGGGGGCAACAACTGGCTGATTAATGGAAAAACATATATTAACATATCAACATACATATTTCGACATATTGATCCTTATCCAATCAAATACCTCAAATACATTATGAATTCAATGAAGATCAGCATGTAATTTAAATGAATATTGTCGAAGATATTACAGATTTAAAATACAAGGACATAGCGTTTGCAGCGATACCAACCGGGGGCCGGCGGCGCGTGCCTATAAATAACATGTCGAAGGCCGCGCTTCGCCCTATAGCACTTTATGATTAGCAGCGATCGCACGCGTTAATATGTATATTAAGTATCAGCACTGCACCCGTGCGGAGCCGGGGCGGTTCGCTAATACTAGTTAGTTACAATATCGACTCAGAAAAAATATAATATGAAATGAAAA
The DNA here is from genome assembly GCF_000500325.1 of Leptinotarsa decemlineata. Classification (NCBI taxonomy): domain Eukaryota; kingdom Metazoa; phylum Arthropoda; class Insecta; order Coleoptera; family Chrysomelidae; genus Leptinotarsa; species Leptinotarsa decemlineata. The sequence goes on from NW_019289731.1 coordinate 187,699, forward strand.
TTGAAAGTAACTCACTTGTTTTCCTGGTTAACTGCTATGTTCTTCCCATTTTCTTTCAGAGGAACGGTTACAATTTCACCGAAAACATCGCGAGATATCTCGAAAGTCAAGTCGAAAACTTCTTGAAAGTCATCATTTTCATAATTAAGGAGAGCAAGTAGCGAGTTTGCCAAGATAGGAGATAAACCACCGAGGTCATTCAAATTGACAACTTCGCCCAGAAGTTTCTTGTAAAGCGCTAAAGGAAATGGGACATCAATAATGGTGTAGTTGTAGATAGCCAAACCCAATATCATACCTAAGACAGAAAACAAGCTAAAAAAGGTTTGTATAGTATATTTTTTCGCTCACCTACCAATAAGGAAAAACACATCATCATCTTCAAAGCTATTTTCTGAAAACCAAATGGCTCTTGTCTCTTCATATTCTTTGAACATACCATACTTTGGATCCAAAATTTCCCTCAAGAGCAATAAAAAGAACTCTTTTGTGACACCTCCGGCATCTTCAGCCTCTTCGTCGTGAAATTTAACCTGCGATTTGAAATGTTGAGAAATTCTGAGATGATATAAGAATACGGCTCTTACCAAGAATCTAGTCACATTGTTTTCATAATCTGGCAGAGTCGCATTTATTAATTAGGTGCATGTAACGCTTATGATCTATGTATAATTCAATATTTATTTACTGTTCTAATACTTTTATTGTCAAATAAGTAATTTTGGATTAATTAAATAATTACTACTTGGAAGACAAGAATGAATTTAATGAAAACCTTTACATCTTACAGTAATTCAGATGACACTGCGTTAGTTTCACACAACTACACGCTAGCACTCACAATAGAGGAACTGCAAAGCCTCATCAACAGGACAACCACACCCTGGTTCAATAAATGGCTATTGAAATCACAATTTATCATTTTTTATCCCAACCCTTCAGAGAACTACTTACAACTGAGTTTTAATCTTCCTCTTTGAAGATGATCATTTGGTGATTGAAACACGTGTCGAGGTGTTAAAAATAACGATTTGGTGTTGGGAAAAAACTCCAGTAATATTCGTTACCATCGACCACAAAATCAACTTGAACACCCATACAAAAATTATTCAGAAAATTCATCAATAGAGGAAAACACTTTCGGAGTCTGACATTTAAAAAAAGAAGACTCAACACTAAAACTGCAACTAAAATACATAATATGATGTGCCGTCCACTTCTCGAATCTACTATATGAAAATGGATGTTTGTTGGTTGGTTGGTTGGTAAGTGATAAACTTCTACATCGCTTCTTGACATGTATGAGTAATTTTTCATAGAAAATGTTTTTAGGCTATCAATTTTTCTATAACTCGCCACTAGATGGCGCTGTAGAATAATTATTTGAAAGCACTGTTCTATAACGCACGCACGCCTAAGTTCGTTGATTGTGATTACGTCAAAACATTGGAACAGCAGCGATACAGCAACATAGTACTAGTATGCATATATAATTTATTCAAGTTATTGTAATCCTGCATTAAATAATCTCCAAACAGCTGAAACATCTACACATTACTATTACCAAAATGCATTACATGCATTACCAAAATGCATCACCTTCAGAACGTACTACACAATACCTCAAACGCACTGCTGTAAGAAACTACAAAAGTGATATCTATAAAGGAGATACTATCAGACTAAGAAAACCGCTTTCCAAAAAGCAAAACTAACTTGGAGACCTTGCAGGCATTATGTAGGGAAAGAGCTGAAGGACAACCAACCAAATTCAAATAACCGGAAAAACTATTTGGGAAAACATCAATACACTGTCATAGGTCAAAGGTCAAAAAAATGAGTTTTTCGCGATTTTCAACAAAACGGTACATTTCATCATAAAAATACTTCTGAAAAAAAGTGTAGATCATAATATATACAGAAAATGAATCAATACTTTTTTCCTACGAGCCACCGTTTTTGAGATATAACGATTCAAAAAGTTGTAAAAGTTGTAATTGTCATAATACGCATGAGTATACAAATACGACATACATCATTGACGCAGGATACTTACTACACCGCGTTGTGTGGGATAGCGAAGAAACATTTAACGTTATCTCAGATAAATACGTACAGTATGTACGTTGACATTTTGGTTCCAGAGTTACTGCGTATTTGATGGCTATAATGATTGCACGAGAAATACCAAAGCCACAGAACAACGTCGTCGAATCTTAGCAACATCTACATCAATTGATATTTTATTTGATGAAAATATGACAGTTCCAATCAGTCAACAAAAATTTCTTACAAATACTCACAAGTCTTGAAAGAAAAATTTACTGCTGAAAATACAGTGTCTCACTTCTCATGGAAACACCCCCGTATCTTCCGTAATATTTGAGGTAGAACGATGAAACTCTCAGGACTGATGGAAATGCTCAAAATGCACCTACCACCTGAATGGAGTTGGCCAAAGTGATACACACTGTCCGCCACTCGCGATGGAACACCCCATTTTTACGGTAAAACATATCATTTGGTGTTGGGGAAAAAAACTCCAGTAATATTCATTACTACACCAAAGGTTCCAAACAGTGCATCATAAGTACACTGTATATTGGTAAAACAAGCTAATAATGATACTGATGTATTGATGATTGAAACAGCAATAAGCAATTCAATTTGACAGATACAACTGTTGTTGTTGGTGAAGATGTAGACTTACTTGTATTACTCACTGCTCGAATTCCAACTGAAATACTATTTTCTTCTTAAAACCAGAAAAAGCTCAACATCCATCGGAAATATATTCATCAAAAATGTATATCTACTTTTGCAAAGTGTCAAAATCATGTACTATTTTCATACGCAATAACTGGCTGTGATACGACATCTGCCTTTTACAGGTGAGGTAAAATAACAGTTTTTAAAATGTTTGAAAAACAAAATTTAGTTCAATGTGCTGAAGTTTTTATAAATAGTAATTCACCTCGACAAGAAATTATCACTAACGGCATTCGCTTTCTTCTTTCTATGTACGGACCTCCTAAAAAAACTACCTGCTTAGATAAGTATAAGTAGATATGCATGTTTCGTTAAAAATACCAAAAGTAAAAAACAAGTACAATTACCTTGTCTTCCTCCAACCTCAGTTGCTGCTCATCAACATCTTTTTTAGGTATATTACCAAGTTCAAGTGTGACTTGGTTATCAGCTAGACCCTACAGACTGGGGTTGGAAGTTGGTCAACAATTCATTAGAACTAGTCCAAACTTTACTTTCACCTGCGCCGGAAAAACTGCTGAACACAATTTTTTGCAACTGCAAAAAGGGGTCAGTGCTAAATGTGGTTGCAAAAAAGCCGGACTGTTTTGTTCTCTGGCATGTACACATTGTCAAGGCCGGTCGTGTTCTAATATTGAATCACCAACAGTGGAGGATCCATTTGATTCCAACGAAGCGACATGTGATACATCGCTATTAACGCAGTTTACATGTACTCAGGATGAAGATGAAGAAGAACGAGAACACGAAGAAGAACGAGAACACGAAGAAGAACAAGAAGAACAGGAAGAAGAATTTGGAAGTTAAGACTCGTACGATTAAATTTCACTACCTACTTTTTTTTACTTAAATTGCTTTTATCTTTTCAATCTCTGCTAATATCCATTATTTTGCAATAGTTTCAAATTAAACAGGATCACAACTGACCCGTGGAATAGGTCTACTGGGGAAACCACGTTAAAAAAGGTAAAAAAACGCGCTAAGTACACTACCTCATAAGTGGAGTGGAAACGTGTGCATATTATGACGGTTACAACTTTTACAATCGTTGCATCTCAAAAACGGTGGCTCGTAGGAAAAAAAGTATTGATACATGTTTTGTAGATAATTTTATGTAGACAATTATTGTCTAAACTATTTTTATGATAAAACTTACCGTTTTGCTGAAAATCGCGAAAAACTCATTTTTTTGACCTTTGAATAAAATTTTTTCCATACAGGGGAAAGATGGGGAACTTTCAAATTTTATTTTTAATCATATTTTGAGAAATCTTACTGATTTTCAGCTTGGTGGGAATTTAGGTAGCTTCGAATGTCTAAACTGACCGGACTATACAAGTATTTAAAAATCATAGCGTGGCTGAAGGACTTCGGTCGATGGCCCTTTGGAATTCACCAATATTTTTTTTTATATATTATTGTCTTTGTGTTTGAAAAAGCTTCAGTATAGTACAATTTTTGTTCACACCTTTTAACAAACTGTTTCTCACCTTCAGAGGTTTTTTGAGGTCACGTGGATTAACCTGACTCAATTCTCTCAACGCATCCTGAACAATGTGTTCTCTGGAAATGTTCAGTACTAAAAAGCTATTGATACCAACTGAATTTTGTGACCCAACAAGCATTGCCACGAAAGCTTGGCGAGCAGCAGAACTCATCGCAGTCTGCATCTGTAATTTAAAAAAATTGTAACGTGTTATATCACATACGCATATACATTAAAATTTTCATACTTGAATTGACTGGTCTACTTCCAACAACTGTGTTTTTGCTTTGGCATCAAAAACAAATGGATAGTTGCATAAGAATAGTCGCCCCGTCTGAAAAATGATAAATACATTAAACTCACATATGACAGAAAAAAAACAAAATACCTAATAGGTTCACTGTAGTATCAATATTACGCATAAAATTGATAATAACACTGAATAACTCGTATCTTTCCTGACATTGCAAATCATATCATTATAATTTTCTAATTTTCAATGTTCACAAGTTGAAAATATAAAATAAAGAGTGAGTATCAATCAGATAGTAATTAACATCAGTAACAATAACACGATACTATGAATTGATTTGATGAATCTCATTATATGAAGTAATAAGAAATGTGTGTCGAGGGACACAACTTTTGTTCTGTTGTGGGAAAAGTGTTTTATAAACATTTCTAAAATATCTCCCTAGAATATTGACGGATCATAATGAATTCAATACTGACAGAGAAAAAGACACTTTACAGGACATCTAAGAAATGAAACTAGATAGTTTGCTATTAGCATCACTAAAGTCAGTATTCCTGTACTGAAATGTACTGAAATTAATCTCTTTTCTCTCAGTAGTGTGTCATCGTATCACTGCCCAACTCAATTTATAGATAGAAACTTATATACAAAGATAGAAACATGTAGAGACGTTGGGATGTGGCAACGCTGTTTAGCCTTTTCCATGTGGTGTAGAAATAATTTCTTAGAGGTAAACATTGATAAGTGTCAAATCATTACGTTCGCTGAAATCAGAAGTCCAATATTCTTTGAATATACATTGAATAATATAGCCCTTGAAAGAGAAAGATTTATTCGCGATCTGGGAGTTAAACTTTATATCGAAATTGATTTTAATCAGAAATTATAGCAAAAAGTCTCGAAATGCTGGGTTTTGTGTTGAGAATTTCTACTGATTTTTCAATTAAAACAAAAAAAAATATTTATATTGTGCTTTCATAAGGATCCATTCTTGAATATTGTTCGGACCTATGGGTCCCATGATGGGTAAATATCGATTTGATTGAGAATGTTCAAAAGAAATTCTTAAGGTATTGTGCTTTTCACTTTGGTATTCAAAGAAATGAATCTGAGTACAGTCAACTCTTAACCAAGTAAAATATAAAATCATTGGAATATAGGAGAATTTCAATGAACTTGAGTTTCCTCTTCAAATTAATAAATAGTGAGATAAACTGCCCAGAACTACTTCAACTAATAACTTTTCATATCAAACAAAAAGATACGAGAAATCCTGACATTTTTCATTTGTTAAATATGTGTTTGTAAAGCGGCTTTGCCGTTGAATAAATAAATAAATAAATGACAGCTCCTACACGCGTCGTGATGATATAAGTTCTATTATTTATAACTGCGAGTTTACGAATGATAGAAAATCTAGAAAGTTTTTTTTTTTCATTTACATTACATTTACATTTTTTCATTACATCATTCTACTGTTACTAATAATTTCTGTTGTCACAACAAACCTTATTATTGTCAACAAAAATGTTTGAATGCTACAATGCTTGCGCGGTTTTATCCATGTAGTGTATGCTCTTGATGAAATTATTAAGTTTGTTTTTTCAAGTCTGTAACGAAATTAATATTTTCAACCTCGTGGATTAATCGACCGTTGGTGATTAATATGATCTGTTACTCTAAGTGGTGTATTTGAATCTTAATTTGTATCTCGATTATTTTGTTGAGACTAAAAATATCGTTGTTGCTGGAAAATGTTAAGGAGGGTGCTGAGTATCCAGTTCGCTCATTAGTCCCGCTTCGTGAATATTGAAACTCTCTGAATAATTCCTGGTGATTCCCCTGATAGCAGTATAACTCTGCGCTAGTACAGCCGGCCGAAATCTGCGAAGGAAGGTATCTAGAGTGGAGTCTCAATTTGATATACTGCCGAGACTCAATGATGAGCTCTAGTTTCAACAGACCACCAATCGATCTGTCCAGCACGCCAAGCCAGCAGAAGACCATGAAACCGTAGCCACTCTAGCCAAGTCGAACGAACTTAGATGAACTGAGTAAAGTGAGGAATAAACTTCAGTCTTCTCCAACCGATCAGCCCAGCGAGAATCTATTCAAGCAGTATCCAATTGTACCTGATAAAGACATTGATAATAAGCACTAAGTTGTAACCTAGTCGAAACTGCCGGCCATTTTAGCAGTTGTGTACTAACTGCATTCACGTTGTTATTTTTATTAAACCCTCCCCAGCCTTGCTGGTATAGATAGATTATGCCATCTACAAATTATTTTTATGTTTTACTGCACCTATGTCGTGAATAGATAGCCTAAACATAAGGATTTGAGATTTCAGTGAAGTCACATAAAATCTGATTCGATCCAAAACATGTCAACAACTCGATTACTATTTCTTTACTATAGCTGCCATATAATACTGGCAAAAGGCATCAATTATTGGGTTGAAACAATCAAGAGTGACAACTTGTTTCTTTTCCGACTCATATTCTGAGATATTTATTTATTTATTTATTTTACGGGATCACCCCCATTTGAGAATAAAATTAACAATTATATAATGAAGTAATATACTACATTACATTAACTTAAGTTATTATAAAATACATATCATAATACTATCATGCAGTTAAGAGATTGTTTTTGAATTTGCTGAGAGATATATATACCAGTTACTTCCAATTTTCTTTCATTAATAAGTCGAAGTGTACGATTAACAGGGTTATGTAGGCCATAATTTGTAGAATGAAATCGTAAGTAAAACAAATCGCTAGACCTTAGAATTCTGTTTGGGACATTGACATTAATATTTCAGGAGCAATATTATATTGAGTACTTACCCTCTGGTCGGAAAGCCAATTAACATAATCTACTCGAACATCTAGGTAATCGGAGAGATCATTCATATGGAAAGTAATATATGGAATTTTCAGACCCTGGGCCGTGTGATTGATCTTGTTCAATAATGCTAAAATATCTAGCATGGCTACGAGACTAGAATCATAGAAAGCGGTCTGAAAAATATACAAATTTTGAGAAAAAAATAAAATTGGAAGTGAAGAAGAAAAAAAAAATATCGAGTTAAACTTTAATATACACAATCAATATATCTTTACAACTTTTTCCAACTCAAATAATAATTATAGGTAGGTGAACCTAGTTAGTCTCTTGAGAGATACTCAACGAACCTACTGAAGACATATGTAGGAGAAAGAGAATCTTACATCAAGGCCACAACTCACTTCATCAAGAAAACAAATCCTTCGGACCTGCAGCTGAATGATATTCACCATGGTACCAGTCAAGGAGATATTGGAGTAAATTAAACACATTTTCTCAGGAGACATCACGGCTCTTTTCAACCATGTTCTCATTACTACATATTTTCAATGGAATGACTGTTTCTACGAACAAATAGATGAAGTCACCATGAAAAGTTTTCTCAGCGCTGTGGTTGAAAATTTCACCATGAAAGTTTTCGAGAAGACAGCCCCATTAAAACCTACCTGTTGGTTTCAACACATGGATGACACTTTCATTTGGAGTCACAGGAAAAGAATTAGAACAGTTTCTATGCCAAATCAACTACATTCATCCTCGCATGGAGAAGAAAAATGAAAGAAAGGTACTATTTTTGGATGTTCAAAGAAATAAATATTTTGAAATGATATTTCAAAACATTCACCTCTCCCAACGTAACTACACAGTAGTGCTTGCTAGAAGACAACTACTTCCCCAGAAAATACCCCGATGGACATTGAGTTATAGCCGAAAGACATTTACGTCTTAATATGTGTCGAAATAACTTTCTTTTAGATGAAGGTTTCAAACATGAATGTCAATCTCGTTGAAGTCAATCGAGTCTCAGGCACGCTGCCGTTTAGCTAGATCCTTGCTGCACTAATGAGAGGTAATACCTTGAAACCCGTCTGTGATCTACTCACAATACAAGAAATCAAACGTGCTCTACATCCTAGAAAAATATTCCAACTTCGACAATGATTCAGCTGCCAGTGATAGGTACGATCAATTAGTACTACATAAACAAAGTCATGGACCGTATTGGAAAACTATCTAAATTTCTTAACATTGAAACCATTCACAAGCCAACTAATCAACTACGTAACACTATCAGATCGGCCAAGGATAAAAGAGAGCCTCTGACATTCGCTAGTGTTTACAGGATTCCTTGTTCCTATGGCTCAGTTTATGTCAGAACTAACGAACAAAGTATCAACATCAGGATACAAGAACAGAAGCGTCGCTGCCACCTTATGCAACTGGCAAAATCCCCATTTGCAGAACATGTCCTATCAGATACAGACCACATAATAAAATCTGAAGAAACTGTTATTTTGTCCAATTCAATGCATTACCAGGCACGACTTCATAGAGAGGCCATCGAGATCTATAAGTATTCCAACAATTTCAATATAAAGGAAGGTCAACATAAAGTGGTATCCAGTACTCAAGAAGGGCAGAAATGGACTAGAATACAACTCCCATCGACATCCCACCCGCAGCATATCTGTCAACAATGTGAACCAATCAAAACAACCTAGCATAACTGCGGACCATCCGCCATCACCCCTAACACCCCCTGAAATTATTAATAAGAGCGCCAGTCAGTCACTGCTGAGACTTCGAAATATTACGTTAGTTCTCACAGTCAACACATATACCACTGATGATGCCAAAATAGCAGACGATTTTGTTCTCTCTGATTTCAGGGATACACACTGGACATTATTCATTAGGAGGAGACTTGAACACAATCAGGCTGTACAATGGAGATCTTAACTGCAGATAATGTAACGAAGGGACAAAGACAGATTGTCATATTTTATGCAAATTTGAGGCACTGGATCACAAGAAGGCAATCAATTTGTGGGCAATCCAAATTATGTCCAAAAGAATATGATATACATCCAGCAAGAAACATGTAAAAACTATAGGGTCTTTCATCAAGTGCTTCCTTTATGTGAATTTAAATGAAACGAAGCGTGTGTGAGATATCATCGATTTTTTTCAATTTGTTTGAGAGATTGCGGACTGCTGTGGTTTGTGGCTTATTTGCTTTCACCTGCGACTTAAGAAAACCCTACAAGAAAAAGTCTAACGGGATCAATTTGCACGATCTCGGTGCACTTCCACGTGAAATTACCATGCCCCCAAATCGCGGGTGCGAAATATCCAATTTGGCATGAGAGATGTATAGCACATAACGCTGTCTTATGAAACCACATATCATTGGCGTCCGGATCATCCGATTCAAGCCAAAAGAAGTTGGTAATCATCGACCAGTAGTGCTCGCCGTTGACAGAGATGGCCTAGCCAAAGTTTTTCTCAAAGAATTATGGACCGATGACGCCGCTAGCCCAAAATCCACACCAAACAGTGACATTTTGTTTGTTCATGTACCCATTTATTCTAAAATGGGTCAGTTGCCAACTGCTCCAGAGCCCATTCACCGAACAAACGTCGTTGTCTATGGTTGTTTACCTTCAGTTCATGGGTCACTTCATTTTGTACGGGTGCAGGCCCAAGTCATTGAAGCAAAATTTGCCAAGTTGTGGTCTACCAAAGTCAAAGTTCTTATGAGCGACGCGAAATCGACTGTCTCGGATTCTCCTGCACACTCTCACAGACAACGGGGATGTTTTCGGCAGATCTTGCGTTTCGTCGACGTACAGGTGATTTATTAATTGCACATGTTGTTGAATGCTATACCCGTCCATGGTGATTTGGCAAAACAGACTGAATAAATGACAGCGATTTGACAGATGTAGTTTCAACAAGATGGCCGTTATCAATTGTCAAAGTTCGGAAGTTCCTGTTGGAAGACAGGAACTTGTGAGAAATGAACAAGTCAGACAGCTACCAAATATATTAAATAAATAATAAATATATATTGGTTTATACAGAGTGGCAACTTTTTTAATGGGATTGTATTGGTAACTTTCAAACCATGGGAGTTAGAAGATCGGTCAAATTGAGAAAAATTTGCATTGATAAAAGCACTGTCAAGTAGTTCAAGCAAGTCGAGAATATCAGGGCCGGTTATTGAGATATCATAAGAAAAGTAAATTCTGTAATTTTGATATTCCTTTTTTTTCACGTTATTTCAAAAATTATCAAAAAATGTTTCAGGCAATTTTCATTCGATAGTAAATTCTCCTCAATTTGACATAATCAGATTTCGAATCCAACGTTTTATCAATGCAACTTTTTCTCCATTTGACCGACCTAACTCTTATGGTTTGAAAGTTACATCACAATCCCATTGAAAAAATGACCACTCCGTATAATATAAAATATCTTGGTTTTGACTCATGAGATACCTTGTCAATATTAGTAATTTCAAAAATTAAATTGAACTGAATTTTATATTTTCAGCACTGAACTCACATTTCCTTCAGGTATATTCTGGTTCCTTAGAATGTAACTAGCAATACTTTTAAATAAAATCACTAATCTCTCAAGATAATCGCAACTCATCATACCCAACCAGCCCTTAACGATTTTGCTAGCAGGTTCTTTTAGGTTGAGTACGGCACTCGCAAATGGTTTCTGAAGCCGAAGATGCTGCTTTGGATTGTTAAACTCATGATAAAGAGGGAGAGTGAGGTATATACGGAGTGTTTCTACATCAGGCGGAGAGGAGGAAAGATTCGGCAGGACACTGTCTACTATACAGCCCCATATCTGAAAACAGAAAATTTACAACTGAGCAACTTTTGAAAATATTTCTTATAAAATGATTCATCAATCAAGTGGCATTAAATATGTTGCGAATAAAAACATCAAAGGTGATTTTAAATACAGCAATGATGTGATTGAAGCAGTTGTTGGAAATAGATAACAATAAAATTGAATTCATAAACCAGTTTGAATATCTTGGATTCATACTTGATAATAGCCTATTATTGCATGAACATTTTTACTACATAAGTAAAAAAATTAGTAAGAAACTTTACTTCTTCTCTAGAATTTCCTCATGTCTTTAGCTACTTCCAGATTATCTAAGTGAATTTACTATGATTAACTCCCAAATACATAACTATACTACTAGAGGAAATAATATGTTTCATCTCCCTAATTGGAAAATGGCAAACTCAATGAAATCGCTATTCTATAAAGGACTACGAATTTATATACTTTAAGTGCATTATTTTATTTTTTAGTATTTGTCTTTCTTTTCTTTTTATTATATAAGTAATAGTCTAGAAACATGTTTGTATAGCTATTTTTTTTTCATTTTTATATTAGGACATAAGCAAAAAATGAATTTATTTTTGACAAAATTGTCACTTACACTGCATTTTTTTGTTAAAACTTTACTACATAAGTAAAAAAATTAGTAAAAAACTTTACTTCTTCTCTAGAATTTCCTCATGTCTTTCAACATACTCCAAAATTACAGTATATAACACCATTATCCAGCCCCACTTTGATTATTGTGGTAGCTTACTATACTCCCTTCATTCTAATAAAATTTCACAACTAGAAAAGGTGCAAAATCGCGGTATGAGAATAATACTGAAGTGTAATCGTTTTACCAGCATTGCAGCAATGTTAGATTGTTTGCAGTGGGTATCGGTGAAAAACAGATTTTATGAATTAACAATGATTTTTATTTATAAGATATTACATAAGCTACTTCCAGATTATCTAAGTGAATTTACTATGATTAACTCCCAAATACATAACTATACTACTAGAGGAAATAATATGTTTCATCTCCCTAATTAGTGCTGCAGGTTTTTCCGGGTTTTCCTGCAGCTGAAAAAGCAAATGCGCCACTGGAATCAATGAAGTCGCCCCGGAGCGCCAATTAATTTTAATTGTTGTTTTCATTTTATTTTTATCGTTGTTTTAATAAAATATTAGGACATATCCTACTAAATAAATACAGTTCTTCTTCTTCATTTAATATTCGTCAATGACAACATCTGAAAATCATTCAATATTTAATGCATTTATTAAATGCACAATATAAATTATATTTTTAATTAAATATTCCATACACGCTTTTTATACATTTCAGAATACACTCATTTTTAAAATTAAATCACATAATAACTATGTACCTATAAAATGTAAAAAAGTGTGTGAACTGTTTAAAAATGTGTAAAATGTGTTTTTCCAACAGACAGCTATAGTTAAACTTCTGTGGACTAAGAATTGACAAAGTTCTACACTTAGCTTGCGATTCCTATATGCCAAGAATATCTAGGGCAGTTTTAACAAAAACATGCAGTGTAAGTGACAATTTTGTCAAAAATAAATCATTTTTTGCTTGTCACAATAGTTAAGATTAATAGTAATAGTAGTACTTATTTCCACAATATATGTACAGGAAACAGCATGAGGAAAACATTTACAGAAACAATTAAGAAACATCCCGAAAAATTAGCCAGGCATTTGGAAATGTTAGTGTTAATTAACGCACCACTGTGGTCGACTCTCTCTAGGATGACGATTTAAGGATCCTGGTGGAGACTGACCTACCACAAACGGTGAGTGGGATGAAGGAAGAACTGGGCGTCAGTTCCCATGAGGTGTTTGACGGTTCAAAACGTATTAGAGAGATCAAAAAGCTTGAAAAGTGCGTACCCCACAATTTGAACTATTGACGGAAAGTGTCATGTCTCGAGGTCTGTTCTTTTTCGTTTTTGAACCACCAAAACGATCTTTTTTTGGATTGAATCATCACGTGTGATGAAAAGTGTTTCCTCAAAGACAACAGGAGACGTTCAGAACAATGATTGGACAACGATGAGCCACTCAGACACTTCCCAAAGGCGGAAACCTACCAAAAAAAGTTCATGGTTACTGTATAGTGGTCAGTGGCTGGGGTGATTCACTAAAATCTTCTGCAACCAGGCCAAACCATCACAGTATAATAGAATTCTATTGTGGGGAAATCCAGGAAATAAACCAAAAATTGTATTAGCAGCTTCGAAGTTCAGCCTCAACCACCATACTCCCCAGACCTCTCTCCAACCGAATACCATTTTTTCAGACACTTCAATAACTTTCTCATCGGTAGAACCTTCGCCAATCAGGACCAGGCAAAAACAGCCTTTGTCAACTTCAACGAATCCTGAACACACAATTTTTATGCTGACGGAATTAATCAACTTGTGTTACGTTGGCAAAATTGCACCAATTCAAATGACGCCAATTTCCATTAAATTGAATAAGTATTCACTGAGATATTACAGTTTAAAGTAGAGGAAAAAAAACGGACAAAACTTATGATACAACCAATAACAAAAGCTGTTGAAATTTCACTAGTTCATATTGCTGAATTTCAACCCCTACAAATATGTCGAAAATACTTTTTTGGAAGTTTTCCAATATTTATGTAATATAAGAAAAATAAAAAAACAGAAAATGGATTTTCCAAAAAACCAGAATATTTCTCATAACTGCATACTCACCAATTCTGTAATGCTTTTGTTCTCAATTCTACCAATGAGGGAAAAAGTAGATTCTGCCACAGCAATGTCAACGCCATGATGTTTACTACTGCAGTAATAATGTCTGTCGTCATCCAAGAGGAAAGAACCATTGATACAAGATAAACTCTTAAAAACCGTCTCGAGGTATGTTAGCACATCTTGATCAACTGGATTGTCACAAGGAATTCGTAACAAATTTTTAATGTAATCATATGATATTGATAGAATTTGTGTTTGTGGATCTATTTCACGACAATCGTATGGAGGTACTTTGCTTTCTTGCTTGATAACCGAAACAAAACAGTGATCTCCACCTGAAAACCATTTCTAGTATTCACTAAGATGTGGTTTAATGTATAAAAAATTTAAATTACTTAAAACAGAGGTAAAATAAAACAATATATTTTTATAGCAATCGTTGGAAATGGATAAATCAACTTCATTAACAAGCTAGGATGAGACAATTGACAACACTGCACAGCCATCAGTTGAGAGTTCTGAATCTGATAGATTATAAATGCAATAATTGCAAATTCAATGTCTCTTTCAGGTTATTTGAATTTTTGTTACATCATCAGGAATTTACCATATTTTCTGAAATTTTTCATCAGGACATGTACTCAATGATAATACAGTTTTCAAAAGAACTATAGATTTAAAAAACAAGTGAATACTATTCACTTGTTTTTTAAATCTACCAATCTACCATTAAGAGAGTCATAGTTACGACCGCACCGGGGGGCCTGGGGGGCCGGTTAGGCCCCCCAGACGTACCCTGGCGTTGGATGCGATCGGGACCCATAAGAGAGAGACAGTGACCCCCCGCCACTCACCCCGCCATATCGCCATATCGCATACAATTCCATAAAAAAACTCAATTTGGTGACGCAACAGTATTGAATGTTTTTCAAACTAATAAATTTTCCATAAGTTGTCAAACCGCAAAAAAAAACTATTTGATTCATTATTAAAATTAACCTTATTTTCAAAACATTAGACCCTAGACAGTGTTGTCGCTTCCCTTCATAATTTGTTACTACAATCGACTCTGAGTGACGCAAAAATAACCACAAAAAGTATGCTTTAACAATTCATTTTTTACAATATTCTCATTAAAACCTTTACTTTTATCAATTTTTCTACATTTATCATAACTGTATCTATATATTTATACAGAGAAACAAAACATCACCAACAAAGAAGCTGATTGAATCACACTTAGTTAACAAACTGAGGTGCATTTCAAAACTCTCTGAAAAATTTCACATTTTCATCTACAATCTACAAAGTAACTGTTGTGTATGCTGAAAGTAACAAGACACACACAAGACAATTGCAATTGAAGTCAGTAAGATCATAATAATGATAACTTTTATTAACCTAAGGCCTAAGAGCTGATGACGTGAAGAAAATACTTTTACTTGAAATGAAAGATATATATCAATGTTAATGTATCCAAAATTGAGAGTCTGAGTGAGCGATTGAGGTTATTTCGTTACTGCGCAAAGTATATTTGTGGAAAAAAAAATTTGCTCTGATAATGTACCTACATTTTTTATTCATCCAATTATACGATTAGTACGTTCACCATGTTTATTCCCTAAACGAATACCATTGCAGGTAAAAATATATTCAACGTTGTAGTTGATCTCAGCTCTGTTAAAAAATTGAGTAGAATTTCCATTTTTCTCAAAACATGTATGTTCTTGAAATACCAAAAAGAGAGGTATGTCCCCTCTCAATCGTCGCAAAATGCCGTCCTTGTATGTGACTCTTAAATCTTGGGAACAGAAAAAACCGCAGGGGGAAAATCTGGTGAATATAGTGGCTGAGGCATAATTATGGTGTTGTTTTCGGGCAAAAAATTATGAACTGGGCATGATGCAAAAGACACGAGTGGTTTTTCCACAACACCAGATTCTTGGAAGCGGCGCATAACTCCTTATTATCCATACAACCAAGTAGCAAGAACTCCTGATGCATTACACCATGGTAATCAAAGAAAACCGTGAGCAAAATCTTGACATTTGATCGAACCTGACATGCTTTTTTTGATTTTGGCTCTCCTGGGCTCTTCCATTGGGACAATTGGACTTTGGTTTCCATGTCATAACCATATACCCATGATTCGTCACCAGTTATGACCCTTTTAAGGTAATCTAGATCGCCGTTGACATCTTTCAACAATTCCTGGGAGATTCCTTTGCTGCCACAAGCTTCATGCCCAAAATTCACGAAAAAATTACATGACATGAACCAACCGATAATATGCCGACATCCTCAGCAACTTCTGTAATAGTGATTCGACAATTCTCCATTAAAATTTTCTTCACTTTCTCAACATTTTCTCTTTCTCTCATTTTTTTGACTCAGAGAACAACCACCATATGCCACTACCCACATTTCAAGTATTTTTGAGCACTCAATTCCATTTTTTACACAAAATTGGATGCAAATTCTTTGATCTATTTTTTCCCATAGCACGTCTAACTTTTATGCCTTTCAATAACAAACTAAACATGCTAAACAGCTGAAACTGTGAACATATGTTCGAGACGAGTGTACCAATATAACAAAATTAAAAAGTCACTAATCGAATGTACGTAGCTCACGAAATTTGAACATTCATCTTATTGCTATTCACGAGTTGCAAAAATTTGACAATGGAGAATATACTAACCTGCATATATCCTTTGGATGACCAAATTTTTAATATCACTTGACGTAGGCACTAAAGACATTCCACTAGGAGAAACCCATGGTCCTAAAACGACCTGGGGTGTTGAGGCACTGGTAGCTTTTCGAAGACCCAACTGGCCGGACCCTCCAATGCCAAAGCTGTAAACTCTTCCTCTCGAAGGCACAAGAGCCAAAGAGTGCTGTCGTCCACTAGCTACTTGGGTTATAGTTGAGCCCATCAGTTCAATGACCTGAGTAATAATATTGAATAATGACTTACTGAAAATAATGTCATTGTTGATATGTGTAGTTTAGATAAAACAAAATAGAGAATCTGAGGTTCATGGCATGAACTGAAGAATATTTTTCATTCATTAATTTTTATAAACTTTCAATCAATTTAAAATAGTAGACACCAATAAATCTTAAGTTGATCAATACAAACTTGTTAAATTTCACTAGTTCGGACTTCCATTGTCTACTATATAAAATGATTTGAAATCCCTGAAACAACTAAAAAAGAAGAATTGAAAATGAATAGCTGAAAATAACAATTATATTAACCAAAATGAACCTGAAATGAAATAATAGTGAAATAAAATACAAGTAAAAATAGAACAATTGAATAAATAAAAATATAGAAATGAAAAAAAATAAATAAAAATAAAAAGTGGAGAGATTCCAAAGTCACGTTAGTCCACTGTTTCTTTTATTTCCTTTTTTTCATTTCTTTATTTTTATTTATAGTGAACTAACGTGACTTTGGAATATCTCCACTTTTTATTTTCATTTATTTTTTTCATTTCTTCATTTTTATTTATTCAATTGTTCTATTTTTACTTGTATTTTATTTCAGTATTATTTCATTCAGGTTTATTTTGATTAATATAATTGTTATTTTCAGCTATTCATTTTCAATTCTTCTTTTTTAGTTGTTTCAGGAATTTCAAATCATTTTATATAGTAGACAATGGAAGTCCGGACTAGTAAAATTCATCATGAAACCTTATCAATCACCTTCAAACAAACAAACTTGTTAAATTCATCAATCAAATAATTCCTGAAAAGAAAGAAGCTGTTCAGTCATTAATAACTAAGAAACATATCAGTTTATAAGTGATAATTTCAACATAGACTGTACCAGTTGTTATGATCCATCTTTGACCACACTCTCAAATTCGAAAAGAACTTGAATAACTTAATACGATGTGCATATTCTTTTTTACAATTGATATATGGAGTTAGGCAGTATCTTCCACTAAAATTGAAATTAGTATTATGTGAAGCACTAGTTTTATCACATTTTAACTATGCTAATACTGTCTATGGACCATATTTCAAAAAGTACAAAACTCGTGCTTGAGACTTATTTATGGAATAAGATGTTCTTGAGAATTTCTCATAAGCTCAAAGATGCCTATTGGTTAAATATGAATAACAGAAGAATCTTGCATGCCGCCAACCTATTCCATAAAATTATTCTTACCAGAGAGCCTGCTTATCTTCAAAGAAAAATTTCTTTTCGAACGGATGTACATAACGTCGATATCAGGTTCAGGGGAACACTTACTCCACCTTCTTTTAAAACTGAGTCTTTCCGCAGGTGTTTCAGTTATCAAATATGCCATGTGATGAATGACTTTCCCCTCGAATTACGTACAGCTGGGTTCCAAAAATTCAATTATCTATTTAGCCATTTATTCAATACACGTCAGTGATATGATTTCAGAACTTCACATCGTTTTGCTCCTACTTCTGTAAACTTACTTGCCGTAGTGTGAACAAATTTGTATATTTTTCCTTTGTTTTTGTATTATTTAAAGAAAATTCAATAGAGAGGTATTTTTCAGGTTTAAGTGGAAGAACAGTTCAGTTGTTGAATTTATTCAGAAACTGAACTGAACTTCGCCCTTCAATTTCAAAAAAAAATTCTGTTGGTGTATTTCCTCAATCTTGTTTTTTTTACATATTTTATGAAGATAATAAAGACGATTATTATTATTATTATTACTATTATCTCTAGTACATATGGTACAAATACACAAAATTCAATTTGAAATTGAAGTAAGAACATTTCTGTATGTTTAAAATACTTGTAAGTTTACACTTACTTATTTTCTCAACTATTTTACTATCACTATAGTGGTAATTCGCACTTGTGATGCCAGTTTTTTTTTGTAATTTCAAATCCATCAGTTTAGACTAATAACGGAACAAACATTATTAGTTTTTCAAGATTTTTTTACCGGTGTTGGCATATTGTTGTGATGGAGTGTTTTCGCATTATTCATCTGTTCCTTCCATAGATTGGGTCAAAGCTATTTTCTGGGTCTACAGGGTCTGCAGATTTTTGTCCGACTTTTAGTCCACAACTGCGGTAGGCATTATCAAAGACGATCAACCGACACATTATATGCTTTAGTTGTTCTCAAAACATGTAATACATAGTTCCAGATTTGGATTTCTGATTTCATTCCATTGGAGCTACTTAGGTTCCTAGCTACTTAAGTTAATTGGGCGGATTCTTCTTATTGAATGCAGGTAGCCAAACTTCATTTATGTTAATTATTTTCCCTTTCAATTGAAATTGCCTCTGTGAATTTGAGATTTCATTTTATCTGATAAGACAGAGTCTAAGCTCATCTAAAGACCCTAGAGAGCCTTTAGCAATACCGAGGGTGGTACAACAAATCTCTTGTAACTGAGGATCTGTCTACGTTGGATTCCGGCTCTCTGAACAAAAAGAAAATTGTCGCCTCGGACATTGATATGCATGTTAAATCAGCAGGTGCTAGACGTGCATTTGGAGAAGGCATCACATTATTAGGTCGAACAAATCCAACAACTTAATAAAACCCAGGGCTACTATACAAGATTATATATGGAGAAAGACTTAACACAAATAACTCAACAACAAAGGAGTCAGATCATTCAACACAACTAATACAAGGAAGCCACTCCCACCACTAATGAAATTGAATCAAAAATTCACACTTTGAAAAATGTAATATTTAATGCATAAAAACCGGCAGACCAAGTCCAACAAAATCAGTAAATTGTATTATTTGATTAGCTTCAACACAGCTATTTCTTGTCATAGAAATTCAATTTTTTTTAATTCCATAGTGGGTATGACATGTGATAATCACATCTAACACAAAGAACAATAGTTGATCCTTTATTGGTTATTTTATTAAAATTCAATCAGTAAAACTTTTTCACTTCAATTTCTCCTTCTTTGTACAAGAAATTGTGGGAAACTTCCAAAGAAACGAAGAGAGAAATTAAGTTTGAAATAAACTCTTCACAAAGATTAGTAGATCATCCACAGAAGTTGCTTTCACACACAAACTGGAAAAAACCATCCATAAACAACTACTGTCACATGAACATTCAATTTCACTTACATGGAACTCTATCATCTTCAATGACAGACTTCAAAGTTTCAGAATAAAACATCTGGATAATATTACAATTTGTGTCAAAAAGTAACTTCTACACATGATCTACACATCTTCGTGAAGAGTTTATTGTAAACTTAATGCTTTCTTCCATCCTTTGGAAGTTTTTCACAATTTTTTTGATATATAAAGATGGAGAAATGAAAGCCAAAAAGATTTCTATCAAAAACTCATTTCTCCTTCGAACTGAAATAACTTTGTTAAAAGTGCATTTTATTCGTTCTGTGATTTAGACTTACAAGGTATAATGCAAAACACCCGTAATTTTATTCAAAATGAAGAACTTAAAACTGTTTCGGTTATCACAGTTAAATTTAAAATCATGTTCAGTATTACAGTCGCAAACTTTCCTGAACCCAGGTTTCATTCTACTAAAAGATCCATGAATGTATTCAATATTAAAAAGATAGCTATAGATCCAGAAAAATATTATTTAGAAATTCAATTCTATTAATTTATTCATCATTTTCTTGGGTTTTCACTACAATCTCAGGTTGTTGAATAGGGACTCTTCTCTCTTGACATGGTTAGGTTAGGTTAGGTCACAAGTGAGTGGCTTATTCCAAAGGCAACCCGCATAGGCTTATTGTTGCTCACACAGATTCAAACTCGAACAAATAAACCCAGCTTCTTGACGAAGCCGATTAGTTTAAATGGTGAGTGATCTTTCAGGTCAGATGGTAGAAGTGTGGTTCTACCAAACTCTGAAAACCTGATTCGGTCCGCAGCAGGGCAGGCACAAAGTATATGCTCTTCGTTTCATAATTTCCCAAAAAGAGAAGACACACACTGTCTTCCGACAGTTCGAGTCTCTACACGATTTAGACGACAGTAACCTATAAGGAGGCCTGTTAGACATTGTAATTCATCCCTACTGTAGTTCAACAGTTCGGAATCAAGCTTCGAAAAGTGAATAAACGCCTTGGAGTCAGCCATTCCTGGAAGATTCTGCCAGAAGTCTATGAATCTTCTTGCCATGCAGGTGTTTAATGTTTCTTTGGCAAAACCTAACGCAATGCCAATGAAAGGCTCTGGTCCAATGAAGCTACTTGCAGCACCCACCATTGCAAGGGAGTCAGCAACCTCATTGCCTCTCAGGGCAGTGTGGCCAGGTATCCACACCAGAGACAATTTGTTAAGTCTTCCTATTGAGGAGATTCGTTTTTGACAATTTACTACCAACTTAGATGTTGATCGGTAGGAGCCAAGAGCTTCCAATGCCGCTTGACTGTCCGAGAAAATTTTTATTGGCTTCTGTGTGAGGTGGGATTCTACCAATCTATCCGCACACAATTAAATAGCATAGATTTCCGCTTGAAATACAGTCGCATAGATCTCTAGGCACGTTGATATCTCTGTCCTGGTTCTGCAACTGAAAATACCTGCACCAGAGCCCCAAGGTGTTTTTGATCCATCTGTGAACCAACAACAATCTGCTCTTAAAATTTCCTTCTCCCGGAGGATCAAATCCTCTCTACTCGAGAAAAGTACTATATAAGGCAGTTCATATTTGAAAGTTGGAGGCATAATGTCAGAGGTCATTCCCAGAGTGTGCTGTGACTTCCAGTGTCAACCAGCAATCTAGTGTACTCTGCATTATATTGATTTGTGCAGTTTGCGATGTGCATAAGGAAACAATAGTAATAAACTTAATAATGTAAAAATAGGTACAGTATTATTTTCAATTATTATGTTTTTGAATTTTTGGAATGAAGTAAAATTCAAAGGAGACACAATTCATCAATGGATACTCATTTGACATCACAGTATACCAAGTAAGAGATAGAGATTTAAAATCATGTTCAGTATTATACTCACAAACTCAACTGAACCCAGGTTTCATCCACTAAAAGATCCATGAATGTATTCAATATTGAAAAGGTTGCTATAGGCCCCCAAAATTAATTCTAATAATTTATTCATCATTTTCTTGGGTTTTCACTGCACTCTCAGGTTGTTAAATAGGAACTATTTTCTCTTGATAAGACATGAATTCAGTTCAGTTTCTAGTCAAATATCTCACGATTTAAACATGTGAATGTTCGGATTAGTATAAATAAGTGTATGAATAATACAAGGTGGATTCGTTTCTTGTTTTTATCTACTGAGTTTAAGTGTGATTTATTAGAGTAAAGAAAATAAAAAAAATGATTCTGAATTTTCATCTGGTGTCAAATAGCTCAACTTATTGTCACTTTTGGATATTAGAGCAAATGTTACTTTTACACTGACCTGACGAGGAAGAATTTCGTTAAAATTTGTTCCATGCCCTAACTGTCCAAACATACCAGCTCCACATGTGAAAACCCCACCATCAAGTGTCAAAAAAATTGAAAATTCCTCACCACAAGAAATGTACCTAACCCTGATGGCTCTTAAGGTTCGAAGTTGTGTAGGAAACACTTTGTTATCAGTGTCGTTCAAACCAAGTTGCCCCCGTCTATTCTTACCTAGAATAAAAAAGTTCAACTGCAATGCAAGTTTAATAATCTGTTTACATTTCTCACAGAATTCTGTTGCACAACAAGAAACATATTCTCTTCGTATTGTGTTAAATTACCTCAAAATTAGTTACACGATATGTACATGTTAAAAATGTAAATTTTGATTATCAATGAATATTTAATATTCGCTGAATATTAAGATATCTTTGATGACATTACACAAACTAGTGGTTGTGTCTATCTTGTCTTTGAAAATGCAAATATTAGCACCCAATACAAATAACTTTGCACACTAACCCTAAACTTTTCTGGAAAAATATAGATAGTAAAAGATCAGAATCAGAATCATTTATTTCATTCATAGGCCCTGTTGGGCATAGAACATGTCAATTATAAAGTTACATTACAAACAACTTAACAAGTAAAAAAGTTTAAAAATAATTAACACATATATATACAGTGGTCAGAGTATTATTTCATATCGAGAAATTCATTTAAATCATAAAATAGATTTATGTGTAAGAATTTTTTCATGGCGCTTCGGAATCTGAAGAATGTAGTCTCATTCCTGATGTTGTCTGGCAGCTTATTGTATACTTTTATGCCTATCGAATTTGGTCCCCGTGACACCAGATCAAGACTGAGCTCTGGGATAGATCAGGTTTTTAGACCTAGTCTGATATGGGTGTACATCATAGTATTTTGGAAGTGTTTCTTATTCTGTAGATATGACATACTATTTCCAATAAATAGAGACCGGCTAATGGGAGGACATTCAATTCTGCGAATAGGGATTTGCATGAGGTTTTTTTAGGCTTTTCCATTATAGTTCTTATCGCTCTTTTCTGGGATAGGAATAGATTTTTGTGTTTATTTTCTTTATCATACTAGTTACATGTTCATGCCAGTAAAGCGTATCTCCTAAAGTCATTCCTAAAAATTTCACATGCATATTTTGGTTGATGTAGATATTGTCTAGTTTTACTGAAACGTGTTTATCAATAGCCCGTTGCCTGGTATGGAAGATCACAAATTCGGTTTTTTCCAAATTGAGAAACAATCGGTTGGCGGAGAACCACTCCCCTAGTTTCCCTAGTAATATGGTGCAGTCATCTTCAATGGCCTCGATGCATTCTCGGTCCACTATAAAGGCTGAATCATCAGCGTACATAGTTATATTGTAGTCTGGTATATATTCAACTAGATCAGCAGTGTATAGTGAAAACAGTATTGAGGCTAGTACGCTACCTTGCGGAACACCTACTTCCATCCTTACATGTCCTGAGCGATACCTACTTATTGACCCATCTGGTTCATTATGAGATATTTGAGCGAATTGACTTCTATCTGACAGGTATGAGGTAAACCATTTTGCCGCTGTACCCCTAATTCCTACCAGCCAGAGTTTTTCAAGTAAAACCTCAAGATAATTAAATGACTCACTCGATACTATGTATAATGGTGACATGATGGGAGCAAACAGTGAACAGATTGCAAATTATTTCGCCAATTATTTCTCGACAGTATATTTAAGAAGAACTTCTGATATTGATCATAACGCTCCATTTAATATAGATTATAATATACACAATTTTGTGATATCTATTGAGAAAGTTTTTGATAAAACGCTATCTTCATCAGATAAGTTAAGTATTGTCCCCAATGGCATTCCCGACTATAGGGATTGTCCCTAGCCTATAAAAACAGCTACATTCGTCCAATTTTTAAATCAGAAAACTATAGGTAAATATTATATACTAATTTAAAATGTTTTGAGAGATGTAACATTACTGAAGTATTCACATGCTCGGTACAAAAATTCCATGTTTCTTGTTGAGGAATTTGTACTTTTCCACATGCAAGTTGAAAAAAAGTTTAGATTCGAATCAAATTCGCAAATTCTTTATTTTGCCATGTTCCAGCTGTTGTCCATAATTACCATTGTCAAATTTTTTTTTGTTACAAATTATTAAAAATAACATCATTTGGAATTTTTAATATTACA
Source organism: Leptinotarsa decemlineata (assembly GCF_000500325.1). Classification (NCBI taxonomy): domain Eukaryota; kingdom Metazoa; phylum Arthropoda; class Insecta; order Coleoptera; family Chrysomelidae; genus Leptinotarsa; species Leptinotarsa decemlineata. The sequence continues at coordinate 212,278 of NW_019289731.1, forward strand.
GAAAAGTTGGCTTTGTGGACATCAATTTGTCAAGTCTGACTATAACAGTTTTTACTACCTTAAATAGTTTAAGAACATCACCAAATAAGAGACCCACATGAAATACCTACAGAGATATCATTCAACAATACACTGTCGGAACTAACGTCTGGATTTATTTAATACTATAGAGTGATCAAAGGCCTTCGAAAAGGTGATGTAGATCACATCTACTTGATGATGGTTATCAACAGCTTTACTTGTGATTTGAATTAATGTTATAAGGATTCTAATAGTACTCTTTGAAGTGAAAAAATAATGATGATCAAGTGTTATCTATAATGTATTTGATTTGAGGAAAGAAAGAGTTATAAACATACTTTTTGAAAAGCTTTGTAAAAACCAAACTGAATTGATAATCAATATGATTTTGAAATTTTCCACAAATCATATACGGACATTATCTTATATAAATAATTTTCAGAAGGAGTTTATTTAACAAATTGAGGTCAATATCAAATAGAATAAAAATAATCTCTCACTCGCAACGAAATACAAATTATGAGGCAATTAGTACATAAAATTAGAATTGCACATTAGATGAAAAAAAAAATGTAAATCACCTCACACATATTTTTTGAAGAAAACAATAGTAAAATCTCTCACCCCAGCCATACACAGCACCAGATTTCGAGACAGCAAAAGTATGATTAGCTCCACAAGCAATGAATGCCACAGGAAGTCCATTAAGAGATTTGACAACAGTTGGCATAATTTCAGTTTGTGAACAAGTACCCAGACCAAGTTGTCCAAAGCTATTTGCTCCCCACGTTAAAACTTCACCAGCTGCAAAAAAAAATTGTTCCAAATTTGTATAACCAATCATATGATATATTCAAGCTTGTTTACTGAAAGTATAGAGATCATGAAAACAAGTTGCACATGGTGAATAATTCATGTGTGCAACTTTTTACATTAACTTATAAGCTGAAAATTGATCCAAGATGAAACTGACAATATTTAATAAAAATCCATTATAATGTATTTGAATAGAAGTTTGGAGAGATTTTCAATAAACAGTCTATAAAACTGCAACACATATTTCACTATGCAGAGTACTGAAAGCTTCTTCGTGAGTGTTCAATACTAACTCATTTTCTACATACTGATTTTTGTATATTATAGTAATTTGGATTATAATGACTATCATTACCTATCTACCGAATTTCCATCATTCTAGAAACAAACTCATTGAAATTAGACATACGATAAATACAGAAACTACTTGACACATCCTATAACCTCTATTAAAATCCTCCACATTGTTTGGCTTAATCACAAACTCATAAGAACAACCTACAAAATTATTGTTAGAGAGTTAATTATTATGCTTGGAAAAAGGATAATCTCTTTTTTCAAAATTTGAAGATTCACTACTCAGTGTGGAGAAATTTTCAAAGCTAATTCAGATTATACAACATAAATCATGTTACAATTGGCGCTTGAGCAGATGTAGAAAAAATGTAAAAAAGGCACAAAGGAAATTTCAATTGTATAGTGGACGAAATTATGTCATGATGAAAAAGATAGAAAAAAAAAAAAAAGATCCTGTTTTGGACTGGATACACAAATTGAAATGGAAGGTACATTTCAACAGAAAAAAGGATCTTCGACCAGACGTTGAAAGACAAACTAGTTGAACTGTGGAACAATCTAAGGAGTTCACCAAATGTTCTGGTTGAGGACAATAAATACCAATTTTGGGTAGATTTTCAACAAGTAAATAAAGTTTCAGAACAGGAACTACGATCAAGTTACTGGCTGGTACCCTTGTTTATAAACCGCATTCACAGTTCTTGGTTGTTTTCTAGATTGTTTCACATCCAACCCCTTACATAAGGTTTGCAAACAGTGGCATCTACGTTGGGAGACTTCTTGACACAGTAGTTACTCTAGATATGAACTATGCCTTTGCATACCTGAATGACATTGTCATATTAAGAAAAACGTTCAAAAAACATGTAGAACAGCTGAAAAAAGTTAACCGTTGGGTGACAAAGACAAACTGACAAATAAACCTGGTCAAATATCAGTTTCATAGAAAACAGTTCTCGTATATAACACGCAGTGAGTGAAAAAGGTATAAAAACCGAATCAGTAAAAATAAGACCATCTCGTTGAAACGTTACCTAATGAAATAAGCTTTGAACCAGGTCTATCCAATTTCAAGAAACGATAGTAAACATTATGTGACAACATACTTTAGTGAACCCACGAATAATATCACTAGTTTTTTTTTAGAAACAGTTGGGCGTTACCTACAAATCTGAGCGAATTTATTGAAAACAATAAAGACACAGCATGAATTAGAATAACAATTCAACATATTTAAGTAACACTTTATTGTGAGATGTTCACTGGACAGTTTACAAAAGTGTCACCTAAATATGGTATGGATTTTTATCAAGTATCGGCAAATTCCATAACGTATCAAATCAACATATACAAACCGTCTTTTGGTACAGAGGTATGAGTTCAATCATGATTACGATGTATTACATTCGGAACAGAAAGGTTAAAAATCAGTATACTTATGAATTCGATTGAATAGATCTGTTTCACGTATAGTCAGTGGGCATACTTCAAATCATCTAAGAGAACGAATTGTTCTCTTAGATGATTTGAATAGATCTGAATAATTCTTCTTTGTTAAATTAGTAATGATGAAATGTATGTTTTTTATAAGGTAGTTTTTGTTTTTATTATATATGTAGCTTAATGAGTTTGCTCCTAGAATTGTAAAATTTTGATAGTTAGGTAGTAATAGTCATTATGATTCAAGTCATGAAAATCATAATGTAGAGAATAAATCAGTTAGTACTGAACACACCTGAAGTATTAGGTTCAAATCAAATTAAAGTATACTTCAATGTCAGAAGATTTTCCATCCCATTGACAAAGTATAAATAAAAACATAACTAATGGTTTATAGATAAAAACTGGTAATTTGAATAAAACAAGTACAAATATAATAAAAATAAAATGTAATACACGTTTTTTTTAAAATGATTCATTGAAATACTCTTGTAGGGTATAATAGGGTCTATCAGCTAGCATATTTATAACTGCTTTCTTGAATTGTACGTTGGGCAGATTTGCAGACCTCATATTTACTGGTAAGTGATTGAATAATTTTCCACCATTATAAAAAATGAAATCCTTTATTAATGTTGGTTGAGTTAGGTATGGAAGGTGGTTTCAAAAGTTTTGTCCTTTTAATGCCATGCGTCTTTGAAGCTCCACATCTCTATACATTGATGCTGTTCATTTTTCTCCAAATTTCAATTTTTGCCTCATCTAAGCTTATATATGATGTCGTTAGGCGATTTTCAGCAAATTTTTCTCTACGATTAATAAACGAACTGTTAGACGTTGGTTTGCGAAATTTCGTTCCAGAGATTTTGTGGACCTACGGTAATGAGGATTTGAGGACCCTGTTGAAGACTGACCTATCACAAACAGTACGGTTTTTGAGGTTTGAAACGTATTGAAAAGATAAGGAAGCCCAAAAAGTGGCTTCCCCACGATTTGGACTGGATCGTCACTTGTAATGAAAAGTGGATTCTCTACGACAACAAGAGACGTTCGGGACCGATGAGCCCCTCAGGCACTTCCCAAAGGCAATGGTCACTGTATGGTGGTCAGCATCTGGTGTGATACACTATTAATTTCTGCAATCGGACCAACCCATCACAGCAGAGTCCTACTGTGAGGAAATCGACGAAATATACCGAAAATTGCGTCAGCAGCAGCCGGCACTGATCAACAGAAGAGTCCAATCCTGCTTCATGACACCGCCCGTCCTCACGTTTCACAAATGACTGCTCGAGTTTCAAAGTTCTGCCTCACCCACCATACTCCTCAGACCTCTGTCCAAGTGACTACCATCTTTTCAAGCACTTTAACAACTTTCTCACCAGTAGAACCTTCACCAATCAGGACCAGGCAAAAAGTAGCTTAGTCGACTTCATCGAATCCCAAGTACACAATTTTTATGCTGACGTAATTAATCGACTTGTGATACATTAGCGACAGTGCACTGCTTGAAATGACGCTTATTTCGATTAAATTGAATAAGTATTTACTGAGATATTACAATTGAAAGTAGACTCGTAAAAACGGACAAAACTTTTGAAACAACCTAATAACTAATGTATTGTTAAATACGTGTGACGGTTTTGTTAAACTGACAAGTGAAAATCTCACAAAAAAAAATGTTATTCATTCAAAATATGGATCATCACGTTTGTGACATGGTTTGTTGAAGTAACGATCGATACTCACTATTGGCCAGAGCTACAGAATGTCTTTGCCCACAGCAAATCTGAATAATGTGGTATGTTGCTAAGGCTCTGACCATTTTTGGAATAGGCTGAACGTTTTCTCCTAAGCTTTGTCCTAATTGGCCATGATAATCTGATCCCCAGGTAAAAACTTGTCCCCACTGGTTGAGGGCCATTGAATGCATGGAGCCACATGCCACATGGATTATTGAATGAGCCTCCATTCCAGACACAAGTTCTGAAAATGTAATCAGACTCAAATCATGAAAAAAAAAGCAGTAAGGAAGTACATTATGGGATGGAAAATATAATCACCCTCAGAATATATAGTTTACTAGCAAGCCATTATTTTTTGTTATTATATAAGTTGCAATTAATTTTCATATTCCTTCTAAAACATTTTATTAAAGAATTTTTGTAAATAATGAATTTAAGTGAAGTAAAAAAACTCAAATCTTTGAGAAACAATACAATTTCTAACCACCTGCTGTATTTTCTATGGAAAGAAATCATTATTTCTGAGTTTCAAAAACACCTTTTCAACCTGCACCTGCAAACAACTGCAATCTCATGATTTTTAATTTGCCATAATAAAACCGAAAAAGTCAATGAGGTGCTGAGTGAAATTGTAATCTCTACTTCCATCATCGTCAACATGCAGAGGATGGGGCAAAATAATTCCAATGATGCTAAAGCACTGAGAGTAAAATTAAAGTCTACTTTTGAGGCTCAGGTTATACAGTGAGTCTCACTTCTCATGGAAACACCCCCGTATCTTCCGTAATATTCGAAGTGGAACGATGAAACTCTCAGGACTAATGGAAATGCTCAAAATGCACCTACCACCTGAATGGGGTTGGACAAAGTGATATACACTGTCCGCCACTCGCGATGGAACACCTCATTTTTACGATAAAACATATTAGGGGGCAAAATAGGCTCAAAATTCCTTCAGATTCGTGATCAGGACTACCAACTTACTACGATTACACTTCTTTCCTGAAAAAATTTCAGTCCTGAAAAATCCGAATTTGTCTCACTTCTTATGTAAACACCCCCGTATCTTCCGTAATATTCGAGGTGGAACGATGAAACTCTCAGGACTGACGGAAATGCTCAAAATGCACCTACCACCTGAATGGGGTTGGCCAAAGTGATATACACTATCCGTCCACAGTAAAAATGGGGTGTTCCATCGCGAGTGGCGGACAGTGTATATCACTTTGGCTAACCCCATTCAGGTGGTAGGTGCATTTTGAGCATTTCCATCAGTCCTGAGAATTTCATCGTTCTACCTCGAATATTACGGAAGATACGGGGGTGTTTCCATGAGAAGTGAGATACACTGTATGTTTCTAAACTTTGATTCAACAGTGAGACTAAGAAAAGTTTCTGAAAGAAGAATTTATTTTCAAGATGTAATGAGTTAAATTGGTTTTGGCCCATAAATAAATAAATAATTAAATATATTATTCTTATTCAATTTGATATCTGAATTCATTTTTAACTAACAATCCACCCCATTGTTCCTTTGAAACCGTTTAATAAAAATACAATTTGAGCATAACTTTCCAAAATTGAAAATAATTCGTTAATGCATTATTTTCAAACATTGTCAAACTATTTTCACAATGTATATCATGCAGGTTAAAGAGTATCCTGAAATCTAGATCTGTAGAGCATATTTGAATTCTAAATTGCAGGCTAGGTTTTCAGTCAATGGGTAGTATCAATAAAAAGATGAAATAACTTCTCTCTAGAAGAAAGAAACACTAGAATTGAGAACACTGTAAGGTGAGGATGAATGAAAGTGAGCAGAAAAGAGGAACGTTGAACGCCTGACAGCAGGAGTTTTGAGCATTACAGCATATCCATACGACAAGTAACGCTAACTTATAGTATACGGTGTGGACGTAGATAATGCCTCCCTCACTTACCTTTCAAAAGGGACAAAATATCAAACTCCGACAAAATTTAAATGAAAAGATAACTTTTTTTGATTTTTTGACAAGAAAGACAATAGTGTTGCATAACTCGTCGCCGAGAGGGCGCTATAAACATTTTTTTAATGGAAAGGGGGTCTTATAATAGCTCTTTTGATAGTTATTTCAATTCACTATCCAACCATATTTCATTTATAGAAATCCGATCAGCCTTTCCTGAGTAATTAGTATTTTCATATTCGTTTCAAGGATCTGCAAACAAACGATAAATAAAATTTCAAGAAAAAAAGTATTCAAAACTCATTCCAGTTAATTCCAATATATATAAAAAATGTTACCCACTCACTTCCTGATAATATTGAAGTTTATTTACAAATTAATTTCTTACTTTATGGAATATTTCTGGGGTAATTTTTGTTACGAGTGCATTTTATTGTAACCATGAGGTCTGGAATAGACTGTGATTGTGTAACATATACTTTATATTTACACGAATCCCCACAAAAAACCTAGCAGGTCATTCTAAGGGATCCACCAGTTTGGATAATTGTCATCTATCCATTTTCGAACCAGCCTGTCGTGATAAAGAGGTACCTCCTTTTTATGAAAATTCAGAGCCGATATCACAGGATTTGATGTCTGTCGATGTTTATGATGGGATACGCGACATCTGTAGTGTAACATGCACAATCGGAGTTCTTTTCAGAAATCGTGAATAAAAAAAAGGGGTTGCTTACAAAGAAAAAACTCCAGGCACATCATAATGTAAGGAATAAATTGTTGACAGCACCCTCTGTTGACTCCTTAGGTAGGAGTCAACATAAATTCGCGGAGCCGTAATATCCAGTCACCGGAGATATTAACTCAGGATATATAAACCTCTGAGGAAGCTGGCCACATGCGCCAGCGAAAGGTCAGAAAGAAATCGTAAAAATCCACCGTCTTCACACCCGGAAAATAGTTACAATGAAAATGTTTCCTTTTTATAAAAATTTTGTCCGACTTTTGCCCTGTTTGAAAGTTATGAGGTGGGAACTATTTACGTCTGCACTGTATGTTCAATTGTACTGTTTACAGTTTGTGATCATGGGTGGAGAATAAAGCCCTGGTTGATGACACCATTCAAAATGCAATTTATTTACATATCCTGAGTACATACAGACATAATCCGATTACATATACATAGTTCTATCCAAACTACTCTAGACCTAACCTAACACACGCCCGCGCAGACACAAACGCACAGTACGCAGCACGCACGCACAGTACGCAGCACACAGAGAACGCAGCACACCCACGCAGACATACATAAGGTGTTATAGCATAACACATAAGGTGAGTTAATTAGTAACTTTGATAGAAATGTATCCCAAGTTTAGATAATGTAATGATGAAAATATCGATGTCTTTGTTTTTAACTATTATATATGTAACTGAGTCGATTGGAAAATATGAATTAGAATTACGACACGTTTTATCTTTTCGTCTCAAGCGAATGTAAGGTACATTGAGATCAAAGAAAACTACAACAAGATTCGCATTAATAAAAGAGTTGGACAACTCAAACGCCATTTGGATCTTGAAATATGTCTGACAAGTGAAGCTATAGAATATTCCCATAATCATTATCCATAATGATAATTATAGCCTACCAACCGGTAAGCGATAGGACGGTTAGATAGCGTAAATGGTCTTTTCTACTCATTCAATCAATCGCTAAGTAAATAACCTAATAATTAGCGGACCAATCAAGGGTGAGCAGTCACATGCACACCACTCCAACACCCCCACCACAATCTCCACCATCAGCCCCACCACCATTCCCACCATCACCCTCTAAAATTGTGAATAGGGGTGAACATGGAGCTCGCCAGTCAGTCGTTGCAGAGTCTTCAACATATAACCTGTGTCAATGTATATACCACTAATGCCGTAGTTGCAGACAAACTGTCTGGTACTATACATTTCATTTGACAACGACTTAACAGCCCAGATTTAGTTCTCTTCAATCAAAGCTCTAGCGGTGAAAGCCTCTGTTGTTATATCACTATGTGAATGTTGATTCAATAGCAAATATAGGATTTGCTAGCAATCGCACGTTGAAAGTTGAGATCTCGTTAATCATTATCTTGCACAAGTTTCACTTCCGAGGATTGTCATACATTTTAATCATTTTGCTAAACAACTAGACGAGGAGGAACAGATAGAAGTTAGAGAACCCACCAAGTTACCATCAAAATACATTTTATGAGAACCACAATTTAAAGGATAAGAAAAAAACGTATTCATATGTTTTGAAGAAATTCCTTTTTCTTTCACTTTATGCCCATTTAGGCCTTTCTTCCTCTTCTGCTATTTTTGAGAAAAATCACTTATCTTTCACCTTGTTCTCAATGAAAATTTCCTATTCCCCTTCCGAGGATTTCCTTCAGTTTTATTCATACCGCCCAATATTTCGTTTATAAAACAGTCACGTGGGTAGGCAGATTGAATGTTTTGTCTTTTGTAATATTATTGAAGATTAGATTGTGGTTGAAGTAGCAAAAAAATATTAATAAGATTGAAGAATATGGCAAAGGGCAAAAAGATAAACCTTTGAAAAATTGAAAGTTAAGACTTCCAATGTCTAAAGGTATTAACAGATAAAAAACTCATAGTTAAAGAAAAATGTAAAGTGAAAATGATATTCATAAATGTAAAATGAAATGAACAATGAAACTGAAATATGAAAAATAAAATAATGTGGCCAGTAATGGAAATGAGTTTTGGGTTACAAAAAAATCATTTTCATCACAGGTCACAATTTGTTTTATTTCTGAAAAAAATCGAAAAACATAATTCCCATTGGTGATTTCACATACCATATATCTGAAATTTAGCTATAGATTTTTCTTGTTATACTATATCGAAAGTGTTTATATAGAGTCAATTCATAAAACCCATTTATCTTTCTACCACCACTGTTATAACCTGCCAAGTTATATGTAACACCCATGCAGGAGTTAGTAGCATAAAACTTTCAATTATGATCATTGAAGGACGCAAACCCAATAAATTAGTATGTGTCTTCAATTTCCATACCAACATGTAACCCTTTTTTTCTTCCATGACAATAACCCAGATAACACAAATTAATTCTCAGATAATTTAAAAAAAATTCTCAAGGGTTTTCTCCAAAGTATATCAAGATTAATTGGATAAAATGTGTGCAAATTGCAATTCAATAATTCTAAAAATTTTGCTGTGAAAATGACTTGAGTGTGAACTTAATAATTTGATACAATCTCGAGAATGTGGGTCTCAGGATTTTATCTTAAATCTTATCTGCATTTAATCGCCATAAAACTCTATGATTGCTGCTTAACCTTAAACTGTTTCATCGTTTTTATGCACAAGGGGAAATAATATGTATGTGATATGTAATTGAATTTTTTTGTCAGGAAATATGTGCATTGAACTAATACTGAAATCGGCAATTATATTACTTTTTTATCTATTGAAAATCTTGTACATAACTGCTATTTACTTCCAACAAACATCACTCTCTACTGGAATATAAAAAATGTATAGACACAAATGATTCTATAGCGTTGATATGTTTCTTGATTTCAACTTGTGCCCTCAATATAATTATATTATGTTGTTTTATAATAATTTGTCTCTGTATATCTGTATATCGCTTGTAGTGTTTTGTATAGTGTCTGTTTTATTTGATAGGTATATGTTCATTTATTTATATTTATAAAGTTATTTATTATTTTTATTATTGACATGTCTAATATCATAATGATCTGAAAGATGAATAAATACAACAACAACAACCTTAAACAGCAGTTTGCATTATATTCTATATTTATTTCAATGTTTTTTTTTTATCTCAAGAAAATATATTTTTATATGTTTAGAGTAATTGAGAAATATTTTAATCACTTTATATTGTTGTATTGTCACCAGTCCTATAAGTTTTTTGTGGATATGTTTCTGTACACATGTAAAAACTTTTATGTGATGAATAAAATATTCTGTTCTGTCATAAATAAAGGTAGAAATATAATAATTAATTCGTTGAAAGTGGAGAACACTTTATATAGGCTAAAATACATTGAAGATTAAGAGATGAAGAAAAAACTTGAAGATATATCAAATATTAACGACAACAATCTGTTGTAAAGCTACTCCAGAATATGACAAACATCCATCAAAAGACCTGTTCAAACTACTACAGGGAATCAGACTGTTACAATTAATTTCATAAAGAGATGGGATAAAAAATGCAATAAGCCTTTGAAGCTGTAATGCTTCCATAGACTTGGAAGAAGTGGACTAATCAAATAGTTCACAACAGGAAAAAGTATGATCCATTTTTGGGATCCTCATTATTATTGAAATGTTTCAAATATAAAACTCTTGATGAGGGCAAATATAAATCGTTGTCTGTAAACATATTCTGTGTTATATAGTTGATTATCATTCATTTCAATACAACAGAATTTAGTAATATTCCAATGCTATCCAAATATTTCAGGAGAGCTGAATATTTTTTGGTACGATTCCAATACCACAATGACCATGCTGTCTCAATTGATACATTTCAAGAATGAATCTGTTGGACCACTTCAAGAGCTTGTTGAAATTGTTATTGTTATCAATTTGAAGCTAGAGCCCAAAATCAGGGCATTTGTGTTCCAATCATGCTGTTTCGACCTGCCATAGGTCTCATCAGTGATGCTAGGCTAAACCACAAGTACATTGCCAGACTCAAAAGTTCTTGAAGAGCAATCTCGACTAATTAGAGGCGATGACGTCTTACCTTATGAATATGTATTCTTAAGTGGTTCAACCTGGCGCCACTGTGCTATCTGGGGTTCAATCAGAAAAGCCGATTTTCGGTTGGCATTCGATGTCAAAGCTTGGCTTTGCAACCGATCATATTGGGGGCATCGTTTATCCTCTATTCATTCCATAGATGATGTCCGTAAAGAGCAGTGTTATCGTCCCACTCATTGTTATCAATGTTTATCTTTTGGTGATTTTACCACTTTGTTTCAGACATGAAAAAGATTTTTACAAAAATAATTTTATCCCACTTTTTGTATTTGAAGCAGTTGATATGAACAAAATCATTTGAAATATTTTATGTCAACAGCTCAACAGATATTCCTGGAAAGTAGATTGAAACCATCAGTTTTCATAATAATATGATTATCCATCCAATGTCTCAGGATGTCGAGAGTGGTCATTGGTTACCGAAGCTCACGCCCTCCATAGTATCGAAGTTGAATCAGGGTAACGTTTTAGATAATGAGGAAGCAATATGAATATATACAACTAAAACTGATACAATAATCATCATTTCATGATGATGTTCTATGTTCAAATTTCTATGTGTGTGCTAGTAGTCACTTTGGATTTGTAATATGTAAGTATATGTAATATTTTAAATTTGTAACATTTGTAATATTTGTATTTATAACATTTTCAACCAACCAATGTAGATGAATGGAGATACAGGGTCTCAGAATTTTAAATAAAAATCAGTCTTGTATATGCATTCTATTGTGAACTTTCTGTATTCTTGATGATGAGTAGATTGAGACATGGACCAATATTATGATGATTAAATATGGATAAAAGTAAAGTATTGAAGTCTGGTCAGTCAGTCTGGAATAACTTGTGCTATCTGGGATGCCAAACGACAAAAACAAAAAGTTTCAACAGACATAAAGCAAAATGTTACATACTAAGGAAAGACATACGTGGCCTCTTTCTTGGCTGATCATGACCAAGTTGTCCGTAATCATTATTCCCACAGGAATATATTTTTCCATCTCTAGTCAACAGCAGAGTATGGTTTTCTCCCAAGGCTGCTTCTATTACAGTACCAGCCAAACTCCAATCCAAGGCCCTAGGAGTAAGAATATGTTCCTCTTCAATACCTCCTAGTCCCAGTTCTCCATGAACGGTGCTACCCCAACAAAACATCTCCACTTTTACTAGTTCTTGTAATGGGACAATATCATTTCTTGTTCATGACAGAGAAAAAAATGGTGAAAATATTCTAGAATGTTATAGAACTTCAAATCTTCTTTATTGTTTCTATGCATGTAGTTCGATACTGTTACAAAATAATTTCACTATTGACTTCGTTGAAAAAGACATATAAAGAAATTTCACACATATAATAAAATTTATAAGAAGTGAATTATAAAATACAAAACATATTGAAATCAGGTTAGGTTTTGATTGAAAACATTGCTGCCAGTTGCACTGAAATCTGTCAGTGTCAGTGCTCTCACTCAAATGTAACGTATTGATTCTTGATTCCACTATGGTCACAAATGTACTATGGTAAGATGTCTAAACCCAGGAATCTTACACTATGGGTAGGTAATAAAGACTGCCTATGTGAAGCCGAAACACGGAAACAACACTGACTTCAAATGATTTCATATGCATGAGCCGGATTTTTTTTTATTATAAACTATTTTTGTATTACTTTTTTAAACCAAATTCATCACATCTTTTTACTCCAAACAACTCATATTTTGATATTCAGAAATTGACGTTTCTGGCTTTCATAATCTTTTGCATATTTATCAAATCAGTTAATGAGAAAAACAGTTTTATTTTGTTGAACGATACACGTTGAAAAACCGTCTTCAGCAGTGAAAATCTATGTCCAAATGGTTAGTGCATATATTGTGATCTAAGGTCAAAAGGGACATCCTACGGTACTATTTTTATCATAAATTTTGAAACTACTCTATTCATCATCACAACTTCAAATTTTAATAACTTTACCGGCCACTTATACACTTTTTAGATCGGAATGTCATGTCAAGTCCTAGTTCCTAACATCCTCCTCCTCAATTTACGTTTTCTTACAACCTGCTATACTTGCTATACCGAAAACAGGACAACCATGTCATCAACATGAGTTCCCGCCCGCTCACGGACATAGAGGAATCCTTGTTGAGTAAAGGTCTAAACTTCGCCACTGCACCAAGCTGTGCCCACTTGGGAAATAATAACTGCAGTAGAATCCACCAGTTAACTCATTGATCAGATCGAGGCAGAAGAATTCAGATGGAAAATCAGAGAACAGCTAGATCGAGAACCAGTTTCAACATCTAACATCAGCAATGAAGAACGAAGAGCCCTGAACGGGCTACGTAGAGACAACACCGTCAAGATCTTACCTGCAGATAAGGAAAACGCTACTGTTGTGATGGATACTGACCTCTACGAACAGAAGATCGAAGAGGCGCTTCAGAAAGGAACATACACAAAGATCGTAAGGGACCCTACTGCATCAATTGAAAGGAAGTTGTGTACCAGACGTTGAAAAAACACCAATTCTTATTTTCGGGAAAAGAGAGATAATATACAGAGATAAAGATGTTAATGAGTGGGTATGATATCTATTTTCGGCAAACAAGTGTTGCCCATCTTTGCACTTGGCTGCACCGCGCTTATGAGGCCAATAGCCAGAAACACGTGTCCGCGGTTTGCCCACTATTTTGGAGTGTTGTGTACATGAAGTTTCATTTTTGATTTATATATATAGTGGTTTATGGAGTGGTTTGAAACTCTGGCCATTGAAGAAGCCCACAAGAAGCCTCGTGTCTGGTTTGAGATACGTGGACGACACTTTCATAATATGGAACCATAGGAATGCAGAACTAGACACCTACCTCTGAAGCACATCAACAACGTAAGTCCTTCCATCAATTTCACAATGGAGAAGGAAGTCCACAACGAATTGCCATTCTCAGACATACTGGTGAAGAGGACCGACACTATAAGTGGGAAACATCTGTATACCGAAAACCCACTCACACGGGACAGTATCTGAACCAGGAATCCAAACACCATCAATCAACTAAGAGAGAATCCATCAAGACTCTACTAGACCGTGCTTTTGGGCTCTGCAATACAAAGGAAGGTCTCAAAAAGGAACTAGGCATCATTAAAAATTACCTTCAACAGAATGGTTACTCCAAAGTGATGGTGAAAAAGGCTTTAGCTAGAAGACAGCAAGAGCTCCACAAGGAAGAGCAGCCGCCACAACCTGTACTTGTACTTCCCTACATCAGAGGATTGTTGGGAAGGATAAGAAGGATTGGAGCCAAGTATAACATCAGAACCTGTTTCAGATCAGGGAAAACTATCCGTAACAGTTTCACGAAAACCAGGCCACCAAACGCGGACTGTGATTCCAAGAATTGCATTTACCGGATACCCTGCGAGTGCGGAGAATCATACATCGGTGAAACTAAGAAGTCATTGGAAGTTCGCATTGCGGAGGACAAGAAATCACACACAGCTAGGGGAAACCAGCAAATCATAAATAGCAGAGCATGTTTGGACTCATCAACATAACATCAAGTGGACTCAAGCTGAAATAATCCACAAGGAGGAACACTGGTTCAGGAGAAAATTCAAAGAAGCCGCATATATGTTGTCCAACAACGCATTTAGCCAAACTAGCAGAGTAACTATAGTTACGCAACATATGGAAACCTTTAATCAAGCGGAACACGACCAACTCCTGCCAAACGGTTAGCTTCCGCTAAAACCGATGAAGCCATGAGAGGGGAGAGGGGATAGGTGAATGCACTCGAATAGTCGAAATAGTCAGATCTCTGAGGAACCCATTTGAAGTTAGTTAGAGAAGCTATGGATTATGCTGTAGACGACCCCTCCCGATATAGAAGGCCTCGACACTCTGTCGAATGAGGCCCTCATGTCCCCCGTTAACGGACGAATAGCTTTTTCATCCATCCCACCCCAGCCAGGTAGAGGGGTATCCCGTGAAGGGCAATACTGGTGTCTGAGGACTTTATACCACCAACATCCCCTCAGTCATGAACCCATTTGTCCTTCTTCGACAAAGATCAGCCAAAAGGGTAAGGAAGCTAGGATATACCCAGGTGTTTGAACCAATTCGCTTTTATCTTGTTAAATGCTCTTGACGCGAAAAATGAGATGGATACAACTTTGTACACATGTTAATAGATGGAGCAAGAATCGAAATGTGTCGCTGGTATTGAAGAACGCACCCATTTAATATTGTCAAGCTGGATCACCTTTATATATAGACTGAACCCTATATACAAAGGTATCACTTTTTAGTTTTTAGTGTAGGTACTCAGTGAATGTGGTGCTAAAACTTATAGGGTATGTAATTATTATGCCGAAAGTCGAGAGTTATTGACAAAATATTTTTCATGGGAAAGAGTTTCAAGTAATCACAACAAGGATATTTTATGCATCTTCAAACTGATACTACTTCAAGGTATTTGGAACGCTTCAGCGTTTTTGATTACAGAATACTAAGATTATGTCACTAATGAAGATATTTGAGTTCTTCGATAATCTGAACACAATGAATACTCAATAACTTCGGGGATCAAAAAACTTTACTACTTCATGTATCTCAGTTATACGTAATGCGAATGGATCACAAGAGACGAGCAACTTATGTAGCAATCTGTGATGAAAGATGTTACTGAACTGGAGAAAAATATATATTGACAATATATTCCCTGAACTATTTTGAACTTCTACGACCCAATAGAAATGATAAATTCATAAACATGAAGTGTTCAGAGCAATATGGGTAACATTGAATAAGGGTTTCTACAAAATTTTACAGGATTCAAGATTATTAGAAAGTATGTGAGAATAAGATTGAAGGAAAAGTACAACACAGTTTTAAGAGTGAACGAGAGGATAAGATTGAAGGAAAAGTACAACACAGTTTTAAGAGTGAACGAGAGACTGAGTCATAAACGTAAATAAAGGGGAAACGAGGGAAAGTTGATACATGTGTTATTACTGTGCCTGTTTCCCATATAATTATTTTCTCTCTTTGAGAACGCCTAGTTTCATTGTGGTCTTTTATCATAGTCTTTGTCACTTCAATGAAACTGCTGAATTCAAATCAGCAGCAGGCGGACCGCGAAAGGTTGAACCTCGGACCGCTATATTTTTTAATATGTTGTATACCAAATACAAATTGATACGTAGATGAGGTATATTATACCTTCATTAATTGAAATAATATCTTCAAACTGAAAAGATACAAGAAAATTAATATGTGATCTGATACAAAGCATGTCTGCTTTTCGTCGCAAGCTGGACAAAAGATATTGCAAGACAAGAATTTACTCATTTTCCGATGATTTTTCGATATAAAAAGAACTCTGAAGAAAACATTCGCCATTTGAAGTTGATGTAGCGGCAGAATGAATGGCTGCCAAGTTGTTTAATCTATCAAAGCCATCACATCACACAGAAAATGTGTCTTTGCACATATAACGGTATCCACTGAAGAATTTAGGACCAAACATGTCCCAGAAAAATATGAAAATTGCAAGAAATACTCTGTTTGGCTCGACATACGTATGTGAAACATCTTTCTTCAAAGATGAATTTTTTGAAAAACAAACGCCCACTTAGAAGACACGCTTCGAATTTGCTGTTTCTCTCGAGAACCGAACTATAAAAAACTGGCTCAAGACCGTCAGTGTAGTTTCTCACATTAATTTAAGGCCTTGTGTTTCATAATTCAGAATTTGATATGAAAGTACAATAATACATAGGTAGCATTTAATTATTATCAGTTGTTTTTTTCTAGACCTCGTTACAATTTTCACACAGTATCCGGACCCCACCTAAAACTACTTGCCGACCCCTGCATAGACAGAGAGTGGTGGATATAAAAGAGTGTCGCTGCATAATTTGAAAATCACATTCTTGGAAAGAAAACGCCGTTACTTATAAAGTGACCATTTATTAGTTTCATGGTATTTCCAAATAGAACACAGAACAATGATAACAAATAATAGAAAACAGCCATTATTAACACTCTTTACAATTCTTATATAGATTACAAAGGAACGTTATATCTCTATATCAACATATCAAACATCAATTCAACATATATATAGAAATAGTGATAATTTTTCAGGAAAGAGATAACAAATATTCTTAAACATGGAAATAGTTTTCAAATTTTGTGCTTTATACTTTCATGTGCTCATTGGAAAATATGAATACTGTGAGAAATCCCTGACATGCGCCAGATGGAAATTAATAGCAATTGGACAAGAAGGCAATCTAGTACCGTTACGATTATTATCAAAAATACTAAAGGTACCAATTTTTTTAAGAAATATTGTTTGAATATGAATTCTCATTAGCACTTGGACCACAAAATAGGGTCGATTGTTGTTCATCGTATTTCCGTAAATCTATTTCATATAAATTTTTGGAGTTCAAAAGTGATCAAACTGTACACTGGTAAGCAATATAGTGTCAACTCATATGCTATTTATTTTGAGTATGTGGATGAACTTTTTTTCATAAATTTTGGATGATTTTTTGTAAAAACTTAACCAACCTCAACTAACACCAAATTTCAATTCCATTATAATACTCGCAAGTGGGGAGTTGATGATAAAGATGGAAATTAAATAATCATTTATTGAATATCTTCCAGTACTCTCTTTTTGCTCGAATTTCAATGATGGATTTTTACAAAAGTATGTCATAATGACAAACTAATTAAATTATATTGCTCAACTGACGCTGATACAACAATGTGTAAAAAATAATATCAACAAATGAAAACAAATTGAATATTTCGCTCGTTCAAGCTACTGTGATTGGTATTAAAGTATTAAAAATGAAACACATAAACTAATAATAATACAATTTCCATCTATATGATACAAACATTCTTATCACAACAAAATTCTATTCAATCAACCAACGCTTCTGCAAACAAACTATTCAATATCGATTTTACCGTCAATCAACACTTGTGCAAACTGAAGAAAAGCGATATTTTTACCTTTTGACATGGTATGCCAAGCCATAGAACAGCAAACAAACTGAATTGTCATTTCTGAGCGTGAGACAATAAGAGTGCGTTTTTTGAGCAGACTGGCTTTCATCTCCTAGAGACTAATATCTCATTGATCAAAGCAGACAAAAGACACTGATTAAATCTATGTCGAAAATTTCTACTCCAGAAAAAGGACAATTCACTGTACTCTGCACAGATTCGATAATGTCCAAAACACAGAAAAGTCGGAGGTCTGATATATTTTTTACTCAAATTATTCAATATTCTGAACCCGACCTGCTTTTTTGAAATGGCAACGCTGTGTTTCGCCTACACAAGATCCTCAGTCTCAGTACTCTTCATGATTCTTATTGGCACAATTCCTGATCAAATCTCATTTCATAGATTATGGAATAACCAAGGCTGGATTAGGGCGCATATATGGAGTTGTTGATACGAATCTAACACAATCATTGGCTCTTTCGTAGCCTTTGATTCCTTCTCTAACTGACCCTAAACTGGTGTTTTGACATTTCGATAATTGGGTTCTGGAAAGTCAATTGATTCCACTGCCAGTAGCTCCAGTTATGAGAGTGTTTCTATCAAGCATGTTCTCGAGATGATCGACTGTTAATCGTCAGCTCTTCATGGTTTGAGCTTTTAACTGTGGAGTTTGTATCGAAAGTTTATTTCATCAAAGATTTCTTATGTTTGTTGATATTTCGAAATTTTCATCCCTTGGAACTCAGCGGTTTTCTTTGTCTGAATTATTGGTACATCCTTGCCTCTCCAGTAATTTTAAAGTGTGAAAGAAATAGACTCAGGATCTACAATTAATGCTGTTAGTGTGGTTCTTATTGCTTCCATTATTCGAAAACACGCAAGTAGATCTCTACCCTGCTCAATTTTTTTTGTTTCACCTTTTGCCTGCCAAATCAAAGAAGCATATGTTATCATTTAATCAAGGATCTAGTTTCACCGCTCTGATACTTCAATACAATTGAGAGGGAAAACAATGAATTTTCACAGCTCGCATATAACTTTTGAAGATTTTGTGGGTAGAAAGAAGGTACATTTTATTATTAGAAATATAGTTCAATATGACTGGAAACTCTTATTTACAATTCATTCCTAACAAAACTGCGCTCATATTCCAGAACTGCAACATTCTTGTTCACGCATATATCATCACTAGGATACGAACTATATTAATTTCTTATCCTAATAGGGGCATACTTTTGAAAAAAAGGGTACACCTTCACTTGCAGTTTTACGTCAATTATTTCTTGAGCAAAATTCAGCAAAAAACTTCTCGTGAAAGTTCGCGCCGATATCAACAGAATGATTTATAAAAAAAAAACAATATACTGTGTGTTTTGATTGGTTTCCGGATTTTCCCGTGGTCTTCTATGGTTACAATCTTCAAACGTTTCAAGTGCAACTGCGGCATTCATCTTCTGTGGCGTAGTCGAAGTATTCTTCTGAAACTGAAAACTCTCATTTCTGCCATGTCATTCATAGTGTTGATTTTCCGCACTTTCTGTAATGGCGGGTTCGCGCGTACTTCTCGCGCAATTTGGGTGACTTGGCTTCGTTTTGACGCCTTTCAATGCTGTGTGTCAGGTCTTTGGTGTATATGTATGTCTATGGCTTCTAGAAGCAATGGAAATACCACAGTCTAGTGTCATGTACCGATAATACCAATTTTTAACAATGTTAATTTATTCAGTGGCCGTTCATAACGGCAAGTTGGGCGATATTAGTCTGGTGCAAAATTTGAAAAGCTCGTCTATTCTTACCTATATACTTTTTGTCACAGTCCTCATAGTCTAGTTTTCATTTTTCTACATCTTTTTCGGGGTTACCTTATACTTGTTGAAGTTAATAAACAGTTGTGGAAGCTATTTTAATTTTCAGTTTTTTGAAAATTCGATTAAATCAATCAATGTACCTTAGTTTATATGGAAATACATGAAAATTAGTGTCTCTTCGAATAGTCGAAGATTTATGAAAATGAGACATTTATGCAAGATACCTCACAGATGTTAGTATCGCAGATATTTCTCGTTCATCCAGCAGCTGGACCACGCTGAAATTATTTGAGTAGATCAACTACAGGCCGGTTTCAAAGAACGAGAAAATGTAGACTCGAATACCATTAATTTTAGATATATTTCTGATAGCTTGGTCCACATCAAAAAATGTGAGGACTACATTTTCTTGCTCACATGCTTATCATGTGTCCCTTTAATGAAGAAATATATGATATTGCGAAAAATGTTATCAAAGACAGCTAAAAGCAGTGGGTATCCTTCAAACATATTAGTTACCTAAATTAATTGGGAAACGTAAAATAGAAAATCTCGACTTTTCAAAAAGATACTTAGTCTATTGTCCTTCTATATGAACCAAGTTATAGTGATTGCTTAGGTAGAATTTCTGAAGAAGTGAACATGACAGTAGCTTTCGAAACTTCAGTTTATTTCAACAAATGTTAGGTAACGCTAAAGACAAGGTGGTGGAGAATAAAAAGTCGGGGATATATGCAATAATTTATGAGACCTCTGACAGAAAGTATATTGGTCAGACTAGACGAGCTATCCAACGGCCACCAAAAAATTATAGTGTCCCTCAACAGGTTCTGAAGAACGGCCATAGAATAAACGAACATTGCTCAAAATTGTTAAGATTAGTAGATGACACTAGACTTTTGGATGCTTTTGGTTGTCTGAAATTAGTATAATGTGACATAAAAACTATAAACAGCGACAAGAACCATATTCCAATCAATTCATTGTTTACTTTGATATGAATCGCTCTGTTAAATTCGGTACTTCCATGAAAGATTTCCTGCTGATTTTTACGCATGAAATCGTCGATGTATGAGTGAATGTGACAGTGATAATATACCCTGGTTGATTTGCATAGGCGAAACTGAAGTTGGGAAGTAGTATATTTCATCTCTTGATGACATCCACTTGGTTGGTGAAGCGCGCATCGACGAGGGTATTGATATTCCGCTGTGATTCATTTGTATTTATTTATTTATTTGAGAATAAAAGTTTCAGCTCCAGATTTTCACGATGAATTATAATTGATGAGTTTTGGATTTTATTTTTTGATAATAGAGTATACGTACAATTCTGATCATTGCCTCTGAATCAAATACATATTCAAACAAATTTGCAAAATATTCTCTTTCACATTCTTCATCTTCACAGAAGATATCCAAAATAAGGATTTTATTATATCAAATGTAATTCATACTAAAAGCCGCCTGACACTGAATCTCTTTTACAACACACTTGCAGTTTTCGTATCCTTGGACTTTGTGTATTTCAGTACCTACACAATGAAAATATTATTATTATGCAATCTGTTTGTTGTAACTTTTCTTCAACTTATCTTCTATCGATAGTCTTTATTCATAATGGAATTATTGGGCCAAAAGTTGTTCATTACAGTCCAATTCACTTCGAGTGCGACAATCAACAATGTGTCTGAAAAAAAATTGGAGGCCTATGCAGCTCTGGTCATATCTCGAGAATTGTATCTTGCTCTGCTAAACTGTCGGAAATTGAATGGCTGCTTCCTGGAATGGGTTCTGGAAGTTCGTCGTTGAGACAGTCTGTCACTTCCTCGAACTTACTGCTGAAATAAGAAATAAAAAAATGAAAGGTAATAATACGATTTATTTTATATGTAGGGACTCTGAATGAGTAACCAAAAGGGAGTAAGTTCATATATTATGTCGAAATTGAGTTGTATGAATTTGAAAAAACCTGCCCTCTATCATGAAATGAAAAAATTCGAAACCATTTTTGTTTCGCAAAGTACTGGTCTACGAAAAAGAGGTAAGTTTTTGCAACGGTTTACGAGGGAATTTTTTATTTAACTAGTAAAACTTTTTCTTCGAAAAAAGTTTCACAGTAATAGTATAAGATATGAGTAGGTAAATATTTTTGGAAAAGAAAGTTTTTGGCTTTCTACTACTTCATCTTGATTCAAAAAATGTGGGAATCTTCCAAAGAAAGGAAGGAAGTAATCAATTTGAAAATAACTAACTCTATACATGGATGTGTAGATCATGCAAAAAGTAACTTTCATGAGTAAATATCTATCACACTATATAGAGATCGCGAAATATTGCTGTGAATAAATGAACAAATCCAGAAATTATAGAGTAATAGAGAAGAAAAATTCTTGGGTAAGATCAATTTATTTAGAAAAACGTTTCTATTTTTTGATGGGTATATGACAAAAAAACAATACGAAAAATTGAAATTACGGATGAAAATCCTTCCAGAAATCATAAAATACGCATATTTCGACACCATATTTCCTAAAATTTCAGTAAATCACAGAGGTTTAGTAAAGCAATAATTTTAAATGAAGGTTCAGAAGACTTATAAGTACCACTAACCTAACCTAACCTAACCTATACTAACCTAACCTTACCACTAGCGGAATATTGAACGCTTCTTTAAAACATAATTCGGAGAAAAATAGAAGAAGAAAACTGAATGGAAAAAAGTACTGCTAACATGTATGATATATAAATCATAATTTAATATTATCACGAACCTAAAACTGAAAATCGTTCTACCTACTTCTCCATCTTTATACAATTACACATATTTCCTTCCTACTTCCCACGGAAGTTTCTCACAATTTTTGTATGAAGACGGAGAAGTAGAAAGTCATAACTTTTCTTTCCCAAAAACTTATCTCTCTCGAAAATATACCCCTTTCAATTTAGAAAAGATTCCTATGGCTGGGATTAAATGAAATAAGTGTATGACTGTCATTACGTAACGGCATTGTAACATTAGTTGATTTAACTCATCCGTGACATAAAGTTGTAATGTTATGAACATAGTGGATCTTTTTTATCGACCTTTTTTTTTGGGTAATTGTTACCTTCCACAATCTGAAAAAATATAAAAATTATAATGGAGAACTTTATACAAGTGTAGAAGGGCAAACTTTTTAGTTTACCCCGATAAGTTACTGCGTAAAAATCAAAATATTTGTCACAAAGAAAAATCTTCTATTTATCAGTAACTTGTCGTATTTAACAATTTTGCCTATCAAAAAAATTATTAAGAAATAATACTTATCTTTTACGTCGATAAAAAACTGATTTTTTCCTCCACAAAAAATGACTTTCGTTGATTATAGTGGATCTTGTAATGAAATTCAGAAAATAGAAAAAAGAATAGAAAAAAGTGATCATTGTTCATATGGAAGTAGTTGTTTTGAAAGTAATTTGATGTTCATATGAAAGTGGTTATTTCGGTTTTTTCCCAAAGTTTGTATCTGAAAGTAACTACATGATCTACACATCTTTGTAAAGAGTTTATTCTGAAATTATTTGCTTCCATCTTTCCTACAGATCTTTTCCATATTTTTAGTCCAAAGATGAAAAAGTAGAAAGCCAAAACCTTCCTTTCCAACTATTTTATCAAATTTAAGTGCAGTTGACATAGAGATACAAAAAATATTATATAAAAAATATTATGATAACTCTTCTAATTTGAAGTACGAACACAAAATCACCCACAACAATGTGAGTATATGAGGAAAAATAAGTTTTGATGATTCAATTTTCTTTTACGTACCACAATTATGTCTCACTTAAAAAACTCTGAATGCATAAGCATTCAACGCTTTCTAACTGAAATGAAAAAAACCAATGAGATATATAATACCTCTCAAGACTCTCAATTTCAACATGGAGGCGATGTTTTCTTCTGGTCTTCTTTTTTCTACTGTTTAGGGAATGGACCAAATGCAGACAGGCCAAGGTTAGTAGTTGGCTTCCTGCAACGTAAGATAGCCAAAGCTTATTGGGCCAGATGATGGGTATCGCTCCAAGTGGGCCATATACAAGACTCTTCTTCCAACCTGAGAACCATTTCAGAACCCAACAGCAATTCCATATTTTGTTATCACTTCTGTAAAACAAAAATTGTATGAATTTGTGTATCGCGTAACAATTTGACAACATTCTGTTGGTTTAAGTCCATAACGATGGTGTTAATTCAAGTTATATACCAAATATTGGTTTTCGCGCCCTTTTATTTTTTGGTTGGTATTTTTCATGAAAATACAGTATTCAATTTTCGTAAACACTGCGATTTTGACATGAATTTGTTCTAGCGGTTTCATATCTTTCCATTTTCAAAAAAAAATTCACAGGTACCTAGTGAGGTGGTTGTTTGATTTTTCTGAAAAACCTTTCTCATATTTTTTGTTTTTTTTTTTCAGGTAACTGAGAAAGATATTTCCCAGAACTGTACGAGTAGTTGTTCAATGCCGATTTCAGAACCTCCCCCACCATTTCTAACCTTGGAATGATCTCTATGTCACACGAAGTAGCCAAGATGACTTTTCTGAAAAGCAGCCTTTGCAATTCCAGTGACATGATTGTGTCGCCAAGACATATTGGTGTCCATTTCAATACCCAACAAACTTATCGAAGCAGAAAGCGGAATTGTCTGCCTGACATTATTCTATCCGGTTCGGAGTTAGCATAAATACGCGTTACGCAGCAGTAATATCCAGTCATCTAGTCGACCCCTGAAGGAGCTAGCCACTCCCGCCAGCGAAACGTCAGGAAGAAATTCCAAAAATTCACGGTCTTCAAACGCGAAGAATATTCACACTGAAAACCTCTGTAATGAAACATACATTGGTAAAACCTCGAGATCTTTCAGAACTAGAAAATCCACACAGATAATATTTTAACCGAAGTATGAGACAATACAAATTAGCAGAGCATATTTTGACAAAAGATGATGTACTATGATGAATTGGTACAGCGCCAAAATTCTGATGATAGAGCCCAACGAAACTGAAAAAATACTGAAATAAGCAGCTTGTATGAAATATTCAAGTAACACTCATTCGTGAGATTTCCACTCAATAGTTTGCAAACCCACAACACGTGTTTCACTATACAATAGTGTTTCACTATAGAATTGCTTTCTTAGGTGTTTACATTGAATCAGTATGAACACGCCTAAGTTCAGTTGAAATCTGACAATGAAGAATTACTTGAAAAGAAGGAAGGATGCTGACCTGAAAAAAAAGTATACCAAATAAAATTCAATCCTCGGATATAAATATCTTTCGTCGATCCCAGAAATGGCGTCTTTGTTAGGAATGTCATCACCTTCACTTTCAGGCTTGTTCTTTTTGAAACAGTGAAGTAGTTCAGCCTAGCACCACTGATGAGACGAGGCGGGTTGAAACATCGCTGTCTGGTGGTGGGTCATAAGTTCACCTAGCTCCCTTGCAGTGAAAGCTGCAGTGAAATACAAAAAAATAATTTTGGTGGTTGATGTCGAAGTTTAGCTTTGCAACTGATCTTCTCGGGAAGCTGCATTTATCTTCAATATTCAATGATTGAGTCTTCTGTCTATATGTATAAAAACTGTCATTCAGTTTTTGAAATGATTTTGTGTGTGATTTCAATCAATTTTTTTGTCATCCAAAGGAAGTTTTTTTTTTAACCAACATTGATGATACGAGGTGTTCCAGACATGTTGCATAAACAGTTACATTCCTGGAAGAATGTAGTAATTTGCCCTTTACATCTAATTGATTTGTTTTTTATTTCAAGCCAGTGAAATCCACAAATATAAAAAATAACCATGATTTTCATCTGACCTCCATTCCTCGGTCCAGTATTTCAGGTTTCACTGTTTGGTATTTCAATGTCATGGTGAGTATTATCGCAGCTTGTCAATGGCTATCGTCAAAGGTTATGAGTGAAATAAGAGTACGAATTCACTACCCTTATGATGGAGTACCTACAGTTCAACACTGCCATAACATCCTGTATATATGGTGCAATGCTCAGTAGATAGTTTTTCGATATTATATTGCTTCAATTTCAATTATTTGTTTATTTAACACTATCGGATGTTTTGAGTTTGGATTTTTTGTCAACCCAACAATGGTATGCTTATGGAAAAGGTAGACCATTTTCTTGACATAATTGAAAACAGTATATTATTCATTGTCAAAGGAATATAATTCTCAATTACCAATTGATTACCATACCGATAGGGATACATCATTAACATACTAATTGAAATACAATGCAATAAATGTTAAGGCAGTTTCATGTTGACTGAGGTACTCAAATATTGATGAAATAGGTCACATGATTTATTGTGGCACTGTATATGAAAACCTGCGACTTGTGAGAATTCATAATCAAATATATGGTTTCAAAAATAAACTGATATAAACTGATATAAAGAGATATCTCCATTTACAAAATACATACTATCAGATATCGTACAGAATAAAAATCATCCCCAATGGATCTTTATTCCCTATATTTTCATAAACCTGTAAGTGAAAAACGACAAAGTCTATCATTTGAACCGAAACGATGTGGATTGCGAAAAAGAATTTTATGGTTTGTTTTTATTCCAATTTCTTTTTCAGTCGCTGAGTTTCCCTGAAAATTTTTTTCCCGGTAAATTTTCAATCTGTCCATTCCTCTAAAGCTTCCGGAAAGCACTACAAACTCAGGAACTTTCACTTTCATCTTTTCGTGACACATAATTACACATTCTTTATCCATGGAATAGTTTGCACTGTTTCCTTGTTGAATGTTCTTCTCTCAGTCAGATCCTTTAAAAAAGTTATTCGATGAATATTTCTAGGTATATTTGATAGGACAGAAAATTGGTTCCTGAATAATATTCTCAAACAGAAAGTTACAATTCTCCAATTAAATTTCGACAGGGTTGACATTTGGATTGCTTGAAAGGAAATTATATAGTACACTTTCTATTTTTTTTTACTTTTTTCCCTTATGAAATATGACCCTTATAATAATCCTACTAGCACTGAAAAAGGACAAATCTGAAACAATGTCAATGCTCATTTGAAATTATTATTTGTGACTGCAATTTGTTCGACTGAAGACTTCGTCTTTATTTATTTATATTTACTAATGACTAGTCCCGACTTAGCACGGGTAGCAGAATATATGAAGGGTTCATATCTACCTCCAGTGCGCGTGGGTTGGGCTACCTATGGGGCGCGGCCCCAAGTGGCGGATAGGAGAACGGCCAGGGGACTGGAGGCCTTGTCCGGGAAACCAATGTGAGTAGTTGTTTACAGCTGATTCTCGGCCTCCCCCCACCACTATGACGTATTAATTGCTTTTTTTTATTGGTTGTTGTTTGGTGAAGTCAAGGTGATGTGACCTTGAAGGGTGTGGTGTATGGATCGTTCAGAA